>VXCM01003963.1:0-48356 GCA_014773175.1 Lucifuga dentata
CATTTATTTGGGCTTGGGACCGGCACAAGGTGGACACTGGCTTGTGCCCCCTTGAGGCTGCATTAGAATGTCAGTGAATGAAAACCAATTATTTATAGCCTATGCAGAGGTGAACAGTGGGTAGCAGACTGTGTCTGACTTGACAGCCGACTTTTAGCTCCTCCCCCTGCTGCTGCCACCTGCTCTCGTCTGTTTTCCAGGCGAGGTGCAGTTCATCTCAAACGAGCCTGATGATGTGTGGGAAGACATTTGTTCTGTCACATGGGGACTAGGAGCCAATCATGGAAAGAATTTGACAGGAAGGCAAAACTCAGGTTCTTTAGGACCCTGCTGTGTCTTCAAAAATAACTTTACCAACAAATATTAGGGAAACTGTAATATGGTCAGTGATCATACTCATATATTTTGGGACGGCCCGAAAATACATTTTGGAAAAATGTTAAAGAAGAAATGGAGAAAATCCTAGAAATGACCTGCTGCTGTTAGGGTTTACCTCTGATCTGTTATTTACTGCATATTCTACTGATGGCTGCAAGAAAAATAATAACTATTAATGGGATGAAGCCTAACCCTCCCATGATGCTCAATGGCTGCAAAAAGTCCTACATGTTTACATGATGGAACACGTGACAGCTCAGCTACAACTAAAATGCCTGTTTTCATAAAGAGACCGACATCAGCCTTTTCTTAGTTATTATATTGACTTCATGTAGGAAGTATAGATACAGATATAACTCGATACTTGTGTACTCCCTCTATATGCAGTTATTTCATTTCTATATATGTGTACGTTGTATGAAGCCCAGTATCATGGTGATTTTGTTAATGGCGTGTTAGCATGTTCATAAAGTTAAGAAAATAAAGAAACGAGAAATGGAAGGAAAGTTGTAAAGTATCAGAAAAAGAAGGAAAAAACAGGAAACATTAAAAGATAAAAGCAGGATAGAAACAGTTGTGGAAAGTAAAGAAGGAACAAAGTCAAGAAGGAAGGAAGAAAAGGAATGAAGGAAGGAAGAGTAGAAGAAAAAAGAAGCAAATAATGAAAGTAAAAAGTAGCGAAAGAAGAAGAGAAAGCAAGAAATAACAGAATGAAATATGGAAGTAAATATTAATGAAATAAAAACTACCTTTAATATTTTCTGATGTTAAAAATATGAGAATAAAATCAGATTTAATGTTTAACTGCTGTGATTTTGTTGCAGCGGATTCGTCCATAAAATAAAGAATGCCAGGAAATGGATCTTCTGCTTCCTGCTCATACTTGTCATCTTCTTCATGTCCATATATTTGACGTACGTATCAAAAAATACAAATACCACAGAGTACAAATACTCAATCAGGAGTAAAAAAATATTCAATCAGGAGTAAAAATACTCAATCAGGAGTAAAAATACTCAGGAGTAAATATACACTCTGGTGTTTACTTTTTTGTACTCTTCAATTCAGCAGTAATGTTTATACAAGTATGAAAAGTAAAGTACTGATTGTAAAGTGGAATTTAGGAAAGAAATAGAAAAAAAGGAAGGAAAAAAGAAAGAAAAATGGAGGAAGGAAGAAAGGACAAATGAAACAGAATAAAGAAATGTTAATAGAAATTAGGAAAGATTAAAGGAAAAGGAAAAGAAATAACATGAAAATATAAAATTAAGGATGAAAATCAAAGAAAGGGAAAAAAGAAAAGACGAAGCAATGAACAAAAAGAAGAAGAGTGGAAGGTAAATATGAATGGAAGAAAGACCTCATTTACAATATTTCATGATCTTATGTCATAAAATGTGAGTCAAATATTACTTAATGATAATAAAGTACAATAATTCAGCGAATGTTAAGTTACTTTTCTCCTTTTCTTTATTTTTTTAAACCAAAGTTCTCATTTTTCCTCTTGGAAACGTTTCTGTAGGTGTGTGTGAATGTTCCAGATGACCTCATTGCTGTTTTTTTAAATTTTTTAATTGATCATGTGACATGTTTTTTTGTCATCAGATATATGACGCGACTCATCCCCATTCCGGCAACCAACTGCGCCTTGTCGAAAGCTGAAAACTTTGAGGAGGTGCTGAACTTTGGGTGAGAAGTTTGACGCAAGATATTAGAGCGTCACCAAGAGCTTGAAAAGCAAATATTTGTTCTCCTTTTAGAACAGGATTATAGTTCCATTACTCTTTAACTCTTAAAGCTCCCATGCTAAAACTCACACCTGAACGCATCACCTTCAGTTCTTCTGAAGAATTCAAGTTCACAATTATTCAAAACTTTAAACAGATCAACTAAAACCAGTCCAGTTAAAATCATCACAGATAATTTAAAAAAAAAAACAAAAAAACAGTGAAATATCGTTTGAAATATGAAAGACCTGAACAACACTTTAATCAGCAATATATAAAAGTCTTTGAACTGATGCTTCTAAAAAAAAAAAAAAAANAAAAAAAAAAAAAAAAGGCAGATGCTAGATAATTATTTTTACCTTTACCGTATATACTGGAGTATAAAGCCGATCTCGAGTATAAGCCTGATTTTGACCTGCAAAATTTAGATTTTTAAAGAAACCCATGTATAAGCCGACCCCCTGATGTTGTTCCATCAATTTATTAGTTTAGCAAATTACCTGTTTTTCTGGATATTGTCATAGTATTCCTGTGATTTTCTAAAAATAATCCATGTACCATGGTAAACATGATATTTATTTCAGCAGCTGATTACTGTAACTGACCAATCACAGCAGAGCTTACTGGCCGCCGCAAAATGTGCTGATAAGATGTTTAGTCAGGAAATATCTCATTCTAAGGTATGATTTAAACTATTTTCCATGGGTAGAGGTAATGGTAGTATTTCCACAACGGCTTTTATTAAATTAAAACTAAATTAAAACGTGTTCTACAATCATGCATAATCAAGCTCAAATCTTTATTGTGCTAGCAGGTGAAACATTGAATTTTAAGGTGTTTGTATCACCTGAACATTTGATTTTAAAGATTAGTAGATTTGAAAAAAATAACAAATACTAAAAAATACTGTTTTATGTTCTGGAAATTGTCAGTAATGTAACATATATGCATGTTGTTTATACATTGGGCTCAAACACGCATAATCAGGTCCTTTAATTCCAGTATATGCTGTGTTTACACTTTAACAGCTGTAGCACACAACATTGTTCTCTGTGCATGAAACTCTGCCAAACTGTTTGGTTGTGTTTGACCTTGTATTTTTTTTTTTCTTTGTTTTGGTTCTTTTTTGGCATCAGTCCAAGCTAAAATACAATGAGGCAGATAAGATATGAGACCTCAGATTAAAGCACAAACAGAGCGATGACAGAAGCTGCTCAGGCGTTAGCATAACGGCATGACGTGAATGATGTCACCGTGGTGTCTAGTTACAGATATACTACAGCAGGACAAAAGCTACTTTAAGATAAGAAAACAACTTTTATTCCAAAGGAAATTGTTCTGCCAAAGGTTGTTCAGTCGTGCACACAAGGTGCAATAAAAGCAAGAACTAAATGACAAAGCACAAAATTAAAACTAGAAATACAAAAAGCTATATACAAATATACGAAGTTAACTACAAATTACTGATTGATGCCGCTTACAGGAAAATTTAATTTTTAATACAATTTAACCCTCTGGAGTCTAAAGCCACTTTTGACACATTGTTTGCTGATTTTTGGAGAGTTTCTTTTATTTTCTAGAATCTTATAGAATCAAGTAGAAAATTGACAACTTTTTTGATTTATTTTAGAATTTTTTTTTTACTGAAACTATGATGCTTAAATCATGCGCTCATTGACTGGAAGACATGAGGGAGGGAGGGTTTACAACAACCATATAACAGCTATACCCTAACCATACAACAACTGTAATATAACCTATAATATAACCATATAACAACTACACCCTAACATACGACAACTATAATATAACCTATAATATAACCATATAACAACTACACCCTAACATACGACAACTATAATATAACCTATAATATAACCATATAACAACTATACCCTAACCATACAACAACTATAATATAACTTATAATATAACCATATAACAACTATACCCTAACCATACAACAACTATATCCTAACCATACAACAACTATAAATAACCATATAACAGCTACAACATAACCATACAACTATAACATAACCATATAACTATAACATAACCATATAACAACTATAACATAACCATATAACAGCTACAACATAACCATACAACTATAACTTAACCATACAACAACTATGACATAACCATATAACAGCTACAACATAACCATATAACTATAAATAACCATACAACTATAACATAACCATATAACAACTATAACATAACCATATAACAGCTACAACATAACCATACAACTATAACTTAACCATACAACAACTATGACATAACCATATAACAGCTACAACATAACCATATAACTATAAATAACCATACAACTATAACATAACCATATAACAACTATAACATAACCATACAACTATGACATAACCATGCAACAAAATGCTTTTTCTGTGCTTAAGTATAAAAAATAAAATAAGGATAAGGCAACAAGAACAAGATTAAAGAATTAATTCTTTAATCTTATGATGAATTCATTAAAATTCATCAAAAATATTCTGATCCAGGGAGATAAAGTCATCTGAAAGTTAATGATTTGCTCTGAACATTTCCACGAGACGTTCCAGAAAAGATGTGGAGATGTGAGGGAGTTTGCGTTCATGTTACCATGGATACTGATGCGTAATCAATGCACTTTTGTTTGTGATGAAAAACCCATAATAATTAGCGTGAAACCAGCCAAAGTCACATGATAGCCTGATGGTTTCATGACTTTGTTTTCAGGTCCAGACCTGCAGTGCAGACGAGCACGGTGTGGAACGCTCCCATCATCTGGGAGGGAATGTTTGACCCAAATCTTTTCGACCAGAAGCACAGGAAGCAGAACACCTTTGTGGCGCTCACCGTGTTTGCTGTGGGCAGGTTTGTTTCTGAGTAAACACGTAGGAAGTCAAAGCTCCGCCCACTTTCAGGCAAGCTGTTTTCTGCCTGAAAACGCTGAAAGATGATACTTGGGCTTTTTGTTTGTGTTTTTGTTAGATATCAAAGCTTCAACAGTTAAATGCTAACATATACCTGCTGTTTCATTTTTATTTTCTTTTATACATTTGAACAAGAAAGAAAAATCAAAAAAGGCAACATAGAAAATTAAAAAGTAATGTAAAAGTAGTACTAATTAAAAAGAGCATAAAATGACACTGTGCAGGTGTTTAAAAAAAAAAAAAAACAGGCTACAGTTAAAAAAAAACAAAAAACTGGAGCAAAAGCCTAAGATGGTTGGATTGATTTAAAAAAGTATTTTAACTGCTTTTTAAATGTATTAAAATTAGCAGAAGTTCTGATGTTAACTGATAATTTACTGTAAAAATAGGGCCTCTAAACCTAACAGAAAATTGACAGAAATTTGTCCTAAAATAAAAAGAAAACGAGGCTGACCGTGTCGTCTTAATGAATTTGAGAATCAAATTGAAATCATTCAGGTAATAAATTATGAATGAATAAACATAAATACCTGTCATTTATTGTGATTATAATGATCATTTATTGTGTTTAAAATGATTGTGTGCTTCAGAAAATCTCACTTTAATCTTTAAAGGACCATACTGGTAGTTTTGAGCCCAATAGCTACGCTACTTTAGTGGTAAATATTAGAATTGTTTTTCCTACCTTCCAGACTGACATTGGTTTCAATTCATTCCAGTAGCGATAAAAATCAACTTGTAGAGACGTGAAACATGTTTGAGACAAATAATCCATCACAGCGAACATCAACCTATAAAGCCAGAAGTCTCCGTCTGTCTGTCTGCAGCACCACTGTCTCTAGAACCCGTCACGTATGAAGCTGATATTCAGCAGGTTTATTGCTCAGGACCCACGGACGTGCAGCATCATGTGTGAAGTTGTTTGGATGAGTGGTTCTAGAATTGAGCTCGAATTGTGCCGGTAAAAAGTAGTCCATGTGGCGGGATATGCTCCGGTCCAGTGTCACGGTCTCAACTTGAACGGACACTGCACTAAGTGAAGCTAATTACATATTTTGTCTAAGTTACATAATTTAACTGATTTAACACGGAGTTACCTGGAAGAAAACGTATGTCTCCACCAGAAAATATAGTCCCATCGTGCTTTTACTGAGAAATTATAAAGCTTCCGTTCTCCGTTTGGGCATACATGTTGGCAGGCGAAACGTTTAATTTTAAGGTGTGCATCAACTGAACATTTCATTTAGAAAGATTAGATCTAGCAAAATAACACTAAAACTAAAATATGCTTCATGTTTTGGAAAATTCTTGACAGTGACGTAATGTGTATTTAGGTTGTTTTTATTGAGCTCAAATATGCAAAATCATCAGAATGTTCCTTTAAGTTTTTTGAGAAAGAACGTAACATAAAAGTGGCTCTGTCTCATGATAAAGACGCTGATAATGACTTTATTGTTTTTTAATTGTTTCTGTATCGTTTTCCTCCTCAGTTACCTGGATGCTTACCTGAAGACGTTTCTCACCTCTGCAGAGCGACATTTTATGCTGGGCTTACCTGTGACATACTACGTCTTCACAGACATGCCAGAGAAGGTACCAAAACTAAATGTGACTCCTGAGCGAAACATAAAGGTAGTGGAAGTGGAAAAGCACTCCAGGTGGCAGGACATCTCCATGATGCGTATGAAGACGCTGTCAGATATCATTGAGTCAGACATCCGCCACACGCATTCCCACGTCTTCTGCTTTGATGTGGATCAGGAGTTTACGAGCCGGTTCGGCTCGGAGGCTCTGGGAGAGTCTGTGGCTTTGCTCCATGCTCACTTCTACAAGCTTCCAAAAAACACGTTTACGTACGACCGCAACCCTAAATCCAAAGCCTTCATGGAAATGGAGAGTGGGGATTACTACTACCACGCCGCCGTGTTCGGAGGCTCGTGGAGCAGCGTGCAGGCCGTGGCTGACAGCTGTTACCTGAACATCGTCGAGGACAAAATGAACAACGTGGAGGCTCTGTGGCACGACGAGAGCCATCTCAACAAGTACTTCTGGCTCCATAAACCCAGCAGGTTACTCTCCCCGGAGTACTGCTGGGACCAGAATATAGGGGACAAGAGGGACATATATGTAACCCGCCTGATATGGGCGCCAAAATATTACGATAGGCTTCGGACGTAGTGTAGAGGAAAACGCTGAAACAAAATGCTGAGCAGCACGTACTAAAAGTCTGTGCTGGATGATCTAGCAGCTGATTTTTATTTTTATTTTTTTGTTCCAATTCATCCAATTACAAGAAATAATGGAGCAGGTATCACCGGTACAGATACTTTCGTTATTGAGAAGTATAAATGGAATTTTCACGGAACGCTGAAGGATGTTCCATGAATATGATGGCATGATGCACTATATGTCATATACTGTGGTAAAATATCACATGACGTCAGCATCAGCCTGAAAATGAAAGTGTTTTGCAGCTGGTGATGAATGTCTGGTGTCTGGGTCATCTTGTTGCTTCAGCCGATGTTTGTGTCGCATTTATAGTTCAGTTTATCGTACACATCATTTATCAATAATTCAAGCTGTGTGTGTGTGAGCTATTTCTTTTCATTTCATTTTCATTTTATTTGACTTGTGACCATATATGGAGTACAAACAATACATATAACAATACATATGAAGGCATAGGGTAAAAAAAAAAAACAGCCTAAATCAATNACAAACAATACATATAACAATACATATGAAGGCATAGGGTAAAAAAAAAAAACAGCCTAAATCAATAAAACAGTCAATAATGTCCGTCGGGATCTAAATACACACAAAACAAACTTTTCTCATTGTCTACTAGTTTAAAATTTTTTATTTAGTTTTACTATTTACTGATGTTATACTTGACACGTCTTTAAGTAAATGTTTTATATAAATCTGTGTCTTTTGGGGAGTCGAAAATTATTGATTCTGTTGCTGGTGATGCTGAATCTGTTAAAGAAATTATTTCTTGCACTTAAAAAAAAAATCAAAATGCTCTTAAATTTTAATAATTTATATTTTTTGATTCCATCCATTATTTATCTTCTGCACTGAATGCTGAATGTACTTTTTGGGTCATTTACAATAAAAAATATTTTTTGTGAAAAAAATATTCATTTGTTTGAATTAAAGTTTGAAATTCTTTGTTTAATTTTTCAAAAATCTTTTGTTATGTATTTAACCGTTTTTTTGGTTTTTTGGGTCATTTTATCTTCTGGGCTTTGCGGTGTCGAATGAAACACGTGACCTCACACTTCCACTCCAAGCCTTTAGGTGGCGCTCTGAACCCAAACGTGGAACCAAACAGCAGAAACAGAAGCCGTTTCCTGTTCAGTCTCCCTCAACAAAACACGGAAGAAGTTTTTTTTTTATTTTTTAGTATTTATAATTCAGTTTTATTCGGAAAATATTATATCCACAAAAGAAATGGTCTATGTCCAAGCCAAATTTTTTTCATTTCTTTAAGTATTTTCTTTTAATATTAATACTATCAGTCTTCTTCTTCTTTTCCTTTGGGCTTTCCCTTCAGGGGTCACCACAGCGAATCATCTGCCTCCATCTAACCCTATCCTCTGCCTCCTCTTCTCTCACACCAACTAACTTCATGTCCTCTTTCACTACATCCATAAATCTCCTCTTTGGTCTTCCTCTAGGCCTCCTGCCTGGCAGTTCCAACCTCAGCATCCTTCTACCGATATGTTCACTATCCCTCCTCTGTACATGTCCAAACCATCTCAGTCTGGCCTCTCTGACTTTATCTCCAAAACATCTAACATGCGCTGTAATATTAATATTATCAGTAAAGTTAACAATAAGAAATCACTCATAAACGTATTACATAAGACCTCAATGTTAAATAATAATACTTCTTCTTCTTCTTCTGCTTCTTCTAAAACACGGAGGAACTGAAAAGAGGAAGTTTTGTTCATTAACAAAGAGGAAGGCATGTTGCTGGCTGCAAGACAAAAAAGTATTTTTGCAAATATTTCTGTCCTTCTCTCTCACTTCTTCACTTGGCTGATCATCTGACGGCGCGTTTACATCATACATACATCATCCATGTTGTTTCAAAAATCGAGTCATGCGTTATCGCACAAGCGACCCTTAAAAGCGGCTGAATTACGTCACATTTTCCACGCGCTCACTGTAGCATCCCAATTCTTCAACAATTAATTTTTAAAATATTTACTGAAAATATTGTGTATATTGGGCCAGGTAACATGACCTTACAATAATAAAATGACTAAAATCGTTTTTCTTCACCTTTCACTGAGCTGAAGAAAAAAGAAAACAGGATTACAAATTAATTAATTTTTCTCAGGAAAAAAAAAAACACACCAGGTAAGAATTGGTTTCACTGTAGCTTGTTGCTAGTGGTGCCCATTGATTTCAATAAGGAACGCTAACAACGCTAGCATGCTACTAAGGTTGACGTAACTCATGCATTCATAATTCTTTGATTACTTCCTGTTTCCTGATTAAATCACATTAAAATGTGAGCATCTTGTGCATCATAAATGCTAAACTGCAGGTGTTTAATGTGATAAAAATGTTATTGTGGACCCTTTGCAATAATAGTGAGTATTACATATTAAATATTACTAAATATTAAAAAAAATATATCATGATCTCTCATAACCACGTTGTCATGGTGATTTTAGAAGTAAATAACGCTGCAAACTGTACCAACATGAGTAAAAATTAATCAGTGATTTATATGAAGTTGAAAATGAAATTAATTTAATTCTTTATTGTCCCATGCATCATGTCTCAAGAACTAGTCGATTTAATAATAAGAACCATGATGGATGCAATTATTTTTATGATATGAAATTTGTATGATATTCTAAAATGTATGTGAAAAATATTTTTTCATCTGCTGATTATTTGGAGAAAGTGTGGAAGATGAGAAAACACAAACTGTATGAAGACTGTCTGCAGTAAGTTTGTTTATGGAACCAGAAATGTTATGTTTATATGAAAACTGTCTTGTAACTCCATGAGGGTTGGGCCGCAACACATAAAGTGTCATTCATTCATTCATTCATTCATTCATTCATTCATTCATTCAGTGTAAAAGTAGAGACAGTAGACTTTTTCCCTTCAGTAAAAGTAGAAATAATAAATCCTATAATATTTTAGCTTGTAAACAGTAACTCAGATTAGCTTTAGCTGCTCGTCTTCAGTCGTTATAAAACATNAAAAAAAAAAAAAAAAAAAAAAAAATAGCAAAACTTCCAAATAAAATCAGCTTCAATTTTTAGTGCAAATGAAAAGAGAAACAAAACTGATGGCAATCAAATGAGTTAGAATGTGTGAAACGTCACGCACACACACATGCGCACACACACACACACACACACAGGTTGTAGTTGAATCTCCTTTCCGTAACTCAGTTCAAACTACAAACACGTTTTAGGAGCATTTTAACACATAAAATGCAGCAGTCATTTACATACATGTTAATAAGCTAACAGATTAAATATTTGTATTTTAACTTTTTTTACATGTTCCTCTCCACATACATCGACACGGTGACACTGACAAAAGACGTTATGAAACTGCTGGCTGCTATGAAATCAGATCTGAGCTTTAGGTCACGCCACCGTGTCTGTGGACTCATCTGACTCGTCCGTCTGACTCGTCTGACTAAACGACTCGTCTGACTCGTCCGTGTCAGATCAGATATCCGCCCGTTCAACATCACCATGATGCATTCAGGTGGAGTCGGAGTCAACGCTGCTGCCAGAGTCTCAATTCAGCTGCAGGCCATCGTCTTTATGTGTTTCCCCTCAACCTGTTAAAGGACCATACCGTGGGTATGGTCCTTTAACAAGGATCCTCAACAGCAACACATGATGGACCATCTACACACCTCCTTCCCTTCCCCCACACATTTTCCAAGCGATGACAAATGCAACATGCAAATTCTATTTGAATGAATCTAAAAGACCCGCAGACATGCAAAAGAGATAAATAAGGAAAAAAGAATGCTCATATGATTTTTAAATTTGGTCCATGACTTTAAGGTCTAATTTTGATTGGTCAGTGAACACATCATGAGAATCTTAATGTCTGAATAACCACTGTTTAACACTGGATAAAATCCAGTCCATTCCCAAATTCTGCTCATTTTGGTAAACTTTTTGGCAACTTAATAAAGATAACAGTATTTCTGCTTATTTGCATTTAAATATCAGGTGGAAGGTACATTTTGTTTTCAAAAATATGTTGACATGAACTCTAAAATACACAAAACTGTAAAGAAGAGAGAAGAAAACCTGCCTGTAGCAATGACAAAAGATAACACTGAACATCACACACACACACACAGAGAGAGAGAGAGAGAGACAGAGAGAGAGAGAGAGAGAGAGAGAGAGAGAGAGAGTGGTGGTGACGGCTTTTATTCTGGTGCCATCTGTTGCTTAGTCACTATAATGCAGGCAGGTAAGTAGAGATGCTCCTGGTAGTTTCTGTGAACAACATCATAGAATTAGAATCGGTGGAATTGGTCTTGATGGCCTGTAGGAAATATTTAATGAAATATTTAGCAGAGAGGAGGGAAGTGATGGCAGAGCTGAGGAAGATGTATGAGAAATGTGGGAGCATCTTCAAATGTTGTAACGGCAAATAGGGTGTTCGATGGGTGTTTCATTTTTTAAGAAGAACAGGACTAATAGAGAAGATCCGAGGAATGGATACGTAGAACCAGAGGTGTAGTGGATAGTTAGGATCAGAAGATGGCAGTAATGCAACTGCTCTAAAACCTCAAAAAGAAGAAGAAGAAGCTCCCGGAGGCTCACACCACATACTGGTGATGTTGAGCTGCAGCCAGTCTGCTCGACACTAAATCCACAGCTTTTGAAGCGGAAGTATTGCAGAGAAATGTTTCGATACCTCGCTTTGTGATTCCAGAAGTCGTGACCGCTCTCACCGCTCTCATCTAATCGTCACCGCTCTCCGTTCGTTCGCTNCCCCCCCCCCCGGTGGTTCCAGCACTTCTTTTTGCCCAAATTCTTCCACTCAAATGCAATACATGGCAACAATGCAACGCTTCTTAGCAGAGACCCATTTTCATTGCAGCTTCAAACTGTTGAGAGCTTCAGAAGACGTTCTCCATCTCCACCAAACACCTGCCGCAGATTAATGCAGGGCTCGCCTGGGCTGAAGCCCAGGGGCCCCGGTCACATGGGGCCCCCAATATTTATCCACATAATTTTTATAAAAGAAAACGTTTAAATAATGTAAAAATGTTTTGATTGGCTCTTTATTAGTGAGTTGGTTCTTCATTGGTTTGCGGCGGGCGGGGGGCGGGGTCATACGTGTGTCAATCAAACTGTAGAGAACTTTGCTTCATTGAGTGAAAATGCTACAGGAAAAGAAGAGAGCGGAGCGCAGAGGTCTGAACTACAGGAGCAGAAAGAAGCTTGTGACCGGGAGAAGTTAAAAAAGATGCCGAAGATGACTGATTATTTAAACCTGTAACTTCGAGCCAGCAAACACCTGCTAAAGTGATGCTATTGCCAGTGCTAGCATTAGCCCTACTAGCATTAGCCTCATTAGCTTTGACAGCCCGGACCCAGCGGCTTCCGCGAGCCAGCCCGCGGAAAAGGCGGGCGCGCCGCCGGCACAAGAGGACACCCATTCGGAGGATGAACCCACCGCACCAGGTACACCTAGTACACCTGTCCATCAGCTGAACGGCCCTGAGGGTTCCTCCAGCTCAGCTGCTGTCCGCTGGGGAAATGGATGACCGCGCACGGCTTACTGAGTTACAATGGAACCGGGATCTTCCAACATAAAGAGACAGAAGTGACGCCATCAGACTACAAACACTTAAAGAGGTATGTTTTCAAAAAGCACCAGTGTTCCCACACAGGCGAACCCTGGGCGGGGCGACCAGCCGTAGCTTGACTGATGCTCGCCGTTGGCGCGAGGAGCCGCGCGTCACTTAAAACGGTTCAACTCCGACACCGTACGGTCCCGTTGCGTCCGGAGTTTTTGCATTGGCATATTTCAAAAGCCTGAAGAGGAAGTCAGACATCCTCACCATGATGCTGATGGTAAGTTGGTCTTTAAAAAAGTTGCAACTAAGTTTCTGTACTCTCACATTAATCTTGACGTGGTGTTTAATGGCAAAAATAGCTGCTAATATTGTTGACATCATTTTTTAGGCTAGAAATGGCCAAAATTAATCAGATTAATTTCCTTAAAGTTCATATAACTAAAATTTAGCTGCAGATGTTACTGAGACATATTATCAGCCTTAAATAGCTGAAACTAGCACCTAATGTAAATGTTTCATTTATTTATTCAAACTTGAAATAGCTAAAATTGTACTGACATCATCTCAAAAGCCAACCTCACATTCAGCGCCTACAGGTGAAGCCACCTGGCCCCTCCTGTTGGGTGGCAGCCATCTTTGTGACTAGCCACAGGAGAATATCCCATTACCTGACCAGTTAATAATGTAAGGAACATGATGAACAACATATGAATTTATGTTCTGTCTGTTCTCTCTCATAACAGACTGATCGAGCTGAGACCAGTGAACTACAAAGTTGTGCAGCCAAGCAAGGCTGTAAGTCAACTGTAATCTGGTTTACATTATTAACACATACTTTGTCTTTTGCTATATTTTTCTCTTCGACAAATTTCCTATCAAATTTCATATCGTGGACAAATTTGTTATCCTGGACTAATTTCTTTTGCATTATATGGACAGATTTCTTGGAATACATCGCCTGTTCCTGAATCACTGGAAAAATGGTCTTGTAAGTCTAAGTTGATCTATGCTACTTTATACTAAGATCTTTATTTAAATTGCCAGGTTAG
Organism: Lucifuga dentata; assembly: GCA_014773175.1. Taxonomy (NCBI): domain Eukaryota; kingdom Metazoa; phylum Chordata; class Actinopteri; order Ophidiiformes; family Bythitidae; genus Lucifuga; species Lucifuga dentata. The sequence goes on from VXCM01003963.1 coordinate 13,910, forward strand.
CAGCTAATGATTAGGGCTGGACAACATAAACGATATAAAGTCGTATTGGAATATAAAAAAATCTTCGATATAAAAATGAGGACAGCAGTATGAAGTGGATAGAAAACAGTGCTTGAATACAGTAAGTTATTGACGGCTCAAACAGCCAATAGCTTGTTCAGATCGAGATCGGAATTGAGCATCAAGACTTGTAGTGTAAATCCATGAAGGACAGAAATGCAGTAACAAGATGAACCACTAGATGGCAGCACAAAGCAGGATTTTCAGCCATGATTACTCTTAAATGCAACTTCTGAGTGTGTGTGTGTGTGCGTGCGCGTGTGTGCATGTGTTTGTGTGAGAAAGAGATTAAACACACTTAAAATACTCACAGGCTATTGGTTATAAGGTTATAAAATTGGCTAAAAAGATATCTGTTTCATCTGTTTTGTATCTGTAAATTTGACAGTAATTTGGCTCGTGTACTTCAAAGTCTGAAGTAATTTGGCCTTTCCATACTGGTTGGACTGATAGTAGGACCACAGTTTTCCTGGTGAAATGTCCTATTGGGGAAATGAGATAACATGTTAATAACAGACTTCAGCAACACCCAGTGGTCTGATGACCTGAATCACATGACCATTTGAAGAAATGGTCGTGATTTCTGAGAAGGAGACTGTTTACAAGGATCAGTGACACATCCTGACTGTACTCTTAAATCATTTTCATTTTTCAGGTAACATGTTTTCTCTGCGCGTTAGTTTATCCTGATATTCATTCCAGTAATTTTTTTTTGTTGAAATAACTTTATTTAATCATTCCAACATAAAGCTACATAGGAGAAAATGTGTTGAATATAGTCCTAAGAGAAGGCAGCTTTTCCTGAGAAATTAAAATCCACTTTTCCTTCTAATTTGTATATGTGTTTGCAGGTGAAACATTGAATTTTAAGGTGGAGGCGTCTCAGGTGACCATTTCATTTTGAAAGATGCAGGGACTTGGTAAAATAAAATAAGATACGGTTTTGTGTTTTGAAAATTGGTTGTCAGTAATGTAATGTTTATGAAGATAGTATTTATTGGGCTTACACAGGCAAAATCACAGGTATTGTCCTTTAAGAAACCATTTTTTGATCTTGGAACTCTTGGAACTGTACTCCTTTTATTTAATCATTAAATCATGAAATAGACGAATCATTGAAAGCAGATATCAGATTTGCTGAATTGCTTTCACTTTCGACAGCTTGTGCAGTATAAATAGCACAGCATACCAGAACGGTCCCAGAGCCTCCTGCAGCCTGACACCAGGTAAGATTAAACTAAATACACTGAAATAGAAAATTATTGTTGTGTACCTTTCTGTAACCTTTGACCTACTTTGTACATTTAACCAGTTTGTACTGCTTCCACAACCTTTTCATCATTCCTCCAAACTCTCCACCATATCAGTCACACACACATGCACACACAGAAACAGGCTATTCTCAGTCATCTAGAAGTATCATTCAGACATAACTTTGAGACTCCTTCGCATCGCATGTTGCTGTTCTCTCCTCAGATCTGATTCGTCAAACAGCTGCTGCTTAAAGACAAACTCTGCCTCTTCAACTTTCTTCTCAATCAATTGGCATCACGACAGCATGGCAACAGAACGGAGTATTGGGTAAGTTGATTTATTTATCCTTATTTATCCTGAGCTGTGTGACATATCTAAGAATCTTATTTGAATAATTGTAATTGAAACAATATTCAAAATGAAGATATTGTAAGTGTATTAAGTGTTAATATTCCCATCCTGGGAGGGAGCGGGGAGGGTTGCTGGGGAATTAGGATTCATGCTTATGCAGGAACCTAGTGAACACTGACCTTTTTCTGATCTTTTTTTACTGTGTTAATTAACTGTACAGAACATTAAAGTAGCATCATTACTTTAATGTTCTGTACAGTTAATTACAGGTTTGTGTGCATGGTTTGTCAGGTGTGATGACCTGAACTTGAATTGAAGAAATGGTCATGTGATTTCTGAGAAGGAGACTGTTTACAAGAATCAGTGACACACCCTGAGGGTGACAATAAATAATTAAAAAAGTATGATGAAAGCTTAAGCTAAAAAAATAAACAATGTCCAAAACATTTAAATTATGATGTTTCTGCAGTGTTAACTGTACAGAACATTAAAGTAACATTACTTAGTGTTACTTTAATGTGTTAATTAACACAGTAGAAACATCGTAATTTAAATGCTTTGGAAATTGTTTAATTTTTTTTAGCTTAAGCTTTCATCATACTTTTTTACTTGTTTATTCAGCTGTTTATTTACTTTACACTTATCTACTTCATTGTTTAATCATTTAATTTGTTATATAACTAAATTATTTTTATTCTGGCTTTTACAGTGTTTTCCTATGTTTATTTTAATATTTTTATTATATAATTTAATTTCTATTATTCATTCATTTATTCATCTTATCCAGTATTTGTACACTTGCTAGACTGTTTTGTTTTATTTTATTTTCCTGGCTTTTATCTGTGCATGAATTAGTCTTAGTGGTCTTTTCACCTATTGTTTTCATTTTTATTTCCTATATGACTAATCCATTTTTTTCTGTTTTGATTTTAATCCAAAATCTGTAGAAATAAGTTTAAGTTTCATTTATGATGTGAAATTATTCATATATGATATAATAAAATCTGATTGTTCGGTTAATACTGAATTTTCCCATAACTGTACCAGTTAATAAATAATTAGGAATGTATGCAGTTTTGTCATGACTGATATGGATAGATTTCTATGGAAAGCCAAATGCGCCAAAATTAAATATATAAAAACGATATTATGAAATAAATATCTCTGTGTAAAAGTACCAATAAATTATGAAATAATTCCATAAATCATTATTATGATGAAATCTTATTTCATAACAACACTTTTAATTCATTATGCCCCCTATTTCAGTTTTTTTAATTTCATAACACCGTTTATCATAATGACACATTTCATGACGAGATTTCAGGACCAGTGGGCGTGGCCTTAACGCTGATTGGTTGTTCCAGCAGTCAGTGAAGACAAACTCAAATGTAAATCAAAACTTTTTACTACAGCTATTAAACTGTCACCAAATTAAGTTTTAAGGTTTTTCATACGAGAAAGTAGCTGCTTATAAGCAGAATATATGGTCGACTGATTAAAATAAAGCTGAATTATTTAATCAGCAGCATTTTGGTTATTATACCAGCAGCAGCAGCCCCCACCACACACACACACACACACAAAAATCAGGTGTCAAATTCTAACATTTGTTCATTTACATTTGAAACAACACAAACTTTCTATATAAAGTTAAAATATTATTTTACTTGGTTAAGGTTTAGTGTTAATTACAGTTAACTGTTATCACCATGGTAACGGGGATGACCGGTCAGCGGGGAAGATTGCTCACTGCAGCTTGCTCACTGCAGCTCGCCTATAGTGGAGCTTCCCGTCTCTGAAAACGTTGAAACTAATTTTTAATTTAACATTATTTTAATCAGTCAACCATATATTGAAATTCTAAGCAGCTAGTTTCTTGCATGAAAAAAACCTCAAAACTTAATTTGGTGACAGTTTAATAGTTATAGTGGAAAGTTTTGATTTGAAATATAAATGGTGTTGTGACATGAAAGAGAGACTTGAAAAAATGGGGCATTATGAAATAGAAGCGTTATTGTGAAATAAGATTTCATGATAATGATTTATGGAATTATTTCATAATTTATTGGTAGTTTTGCATGGAATTATTTATTTCATAATATCGTTTATATATTTAATTTTGGCGCGTTTGGCTTTCCATAGATTTCAGGTTATGTGGTTTGGTGTGAATTAGCAAAATAATTGATATTTAATTTTGCCTCCAGGTTTTCAAGCACAGTGGGATGAAGAGGAAATACGAAATCATTTACAATGGCCACAGAAAGAGAAGAGCCTCCAGGTACACCACCATACAGATGAACAAGAAATGTAGATTCATTCTTGGCTTAAATAAAATCTACAAATCTATAGGATGTTAATGACTAATATGTTGATCATTTTTGGAGACTGTGAATTGGTGATGAACTAGTGAGAAACTCTGAAAGAGTAGGTGTACTAATAATCTGCTGATGATGTATTATGGCATCAAATGAACCTCTCATAAATTAAAACACTTAAAACCTACGACAAAGGGGACACATTGGGAATCTTAATTAGATGAGAGGTTTAAAATGAGCTTAATGCAAATTTCACGATTAACTTCAAACGATGGTTAAACAGATTTTCCATAAATTTTGTAGCTAATGGTTAGCTACATCCAAAGTTAAAGGTGTTGTCTTTACAATGTTGATCTTGGTTTGATGTCAGCACTTAAGCAAGGTGCAGAGTATCTCGTTTGGCAGCGACATGAGTGACATACTTACATATAAGAGAACGTATATTTTGTTCCAGTAATTTGTGGACCGTGCCACAAGGCTTAAATGCCATTAAGTGCAAAAATTAGAAATTCTGAATGCCTTTAATTTATTTTTAACAGCATTTACTTTTGCTTTCAGCATTTGTTATCAGATAAATAATTTTGCTCCTTCAGATAGTTAATAATTTTAACTATGTTTTAATGGAGGTACGGCTTTGAGGTACTTCATCCACCATACCGGTGGATGAAGTACCACACCATGCCATGAAATATTACCAGTGGTAATATTTCATTCAAAAATACAAAGTTGCTGTTTATGTTTTGGAATTCCCCTTCACTTTGTGGTATTTCTGTATAGGAGTTGGGTTGACTCGTGAATAGGAAGCAGGTTCAGCCTAATATTTTTTTTTCAGGGCTAAAATTGACTTAAATTAGAAGATAACATCTATTAAAAAAAAGTTCTACAATTAAAAACGGAAATGAGAACTTAACATGTTGACACTGACACTGTTATTCACATAGGTGATTATTAACTCCAACTAGAAATTTTTAAAGCTATAATGTGCTACAGAGAATTCAACAAGGGGACAAGTTCAGTCGTGTTCATGAAGTGTCTGGAAGTCTAGGTCACAAAACGAGCACCTAAATAATCAGAGTTCTTTACATAAACATTACCAAGAAAGGAAAAAAAGCATTTTTGACAAATTCCATGAAAATTGTTTGACTGCATTCATGATATACAGTACCTAATCATACTAAACATAGAGCTGCGTTTTGTTGTCCATTGCTGAACTTCATCTTCTCTTTTTCTTTGATAGTTCTCTTGAACTTGCTCTTCAGACTTGGACTGGAGAAGTTCTATCCCAACAAGCTCACTCTTCGGTCTCTCTTAGAGATCAACAAAAGTAGCATCACTGATGAAGCTGCCGAATCAGTCCAGGAAATGCCGTGGTGTTTTCTCAGGAAACTCTTCATAATCAATGCAGAGTGCAGGAACTGCACACTTCTGTCAAATAATGATGAGGAGAACAATGATCTGTTTGACCTGGACCTTTACACTGCTGATGACCCTGAAGAGGACGATAAGGTCAGTCCTCTCGACCTCATAACAGCACTTTTCCTTTGTGCTGACAGCTTCCTGCAACAGCAAATGGCCCTCAAAATGTCAATGTGTCAGTTCTCTGTACCACTGCTATTACCACATGCCAACAGCCAGAGCACCCTGATGCTATGGGCTCTAAGGGACATTGTCAAAGAGTGGCGTTCACATGACTTGTCTGAATTAAGAGGGTTTGATGAGGACAACATTGTCTCTGCAAATATACCATTCTTTTCCTTTGTGAGACTTGGGAGCAGTAGTTTATCTAAGTCACAGTGCTTGAATTCTGTTCTCAGCAGTGGCCAGCAGAATCACAACGTCTTCATACACAGAGATATTAAAGGAGGATCAGTGGAAAGAAAAATTGCCAACGGATTAGTTGAGGTTAGCTGGTATCTTCCTTGTGGTACAGAAAATCTTGACATATTTCCAGAGCCAGTTGCCTTTGCAAATTTGAGAGGAGATGTCTGTGTGTCACTGACTGAGTTCAATTTTCTTTATCAAGTTTCAACTGCTACCTTTGTATTCCTGGACAAAATTGAAGAAAATGAGCACAAGATTCTGATGTCTCTTGAAGATGTTAGATCGAAACTTTTCTTAGTTGTTAATTTCCAGGATGGGAATGCTTGCAGGGACATGATGTCTGTCAAGAAAACAGTTGAAGAAATAGATTTACCAAACAGCAGTGTTAAAGTGAAAGATTCCAAGGTAAATATTGCAGAGTTTTCTGACAAACTTAGTCAAGTCATCAAGAAATCAATGGCGAATCAGTCAAACAGAGTTATTATTGAAAACATGTTTGGCAAAGCTGTTGAACTTGGTCTCAATGTGGATGAACACAAAAATGGTCACCAAAAGAAAGCAGCTGAGGAGATCATGAGAGCTATCGGTGTGCGGGATATACCAGCCTACAAAAAGCAACAACTTCCTTTGCAAGGAGAGAACTGGAAAAAGTTAGCTGAGTTAGAGAAAGAGGAATGTAGACTCAAAAAAGCTGGTGACACAAGACTAGAGGAATATAAATGTCAGCTACAGGAAGAAAAACAAAGTATTAAGAAGATGCAAAGCCAATACAAGCTATCCAGTGCAATGAAGAGTTTTATTGCATGCTTATCCACACCAGACAAAGAAAAAAGAGACTTTTTTCTCAAGTGGATGAAACTCAAGCTCGACTCACATTCAAGGAAGAAGCTCTCTGTACTGCGTAACAAATTCAAAGAACAATGCAAGAAGAAGGATGTGAAAGGCATTACAGAGTTAGATCAAGCTCTGGCAGACAGCTCGCTGGGAATAGAACATTACACGAGAGAAATGGGACTGATCTATGAGGTTTCCTTGCAGCCACAAAAAACTGTTAATGAAATGTCTCATCTGCCCGGTTTGGCTGCTGATATGCTGCTGGATGGATACCCTTTAGAGCTCTTGGATGGAGATTCTTCCAACATCTCAGAGAAATGGGTGACAGATGTGCTAATGGAACTTCACAAGAAGGTTGGGGGGAAGAGCAGGCTGTTGGTACTGACCGTGTTGGGAGTTCAAAGCACAGGGAAGTCAACACTACTTAACACCATGTTTGGTGCACAGTTTCCTGTCAGCAGTGGTAGATGCACAAGAGGAGCTTTCATGCTCTTCCTCAGAGTTGGAGAAGAGATGCGATGTGAACTGAACTGTGACTTTATAGTTCTCATTGACACAGAGGGTCTCAAGTCTCCTGTTTTGTCACAACTGGAGGACAGTTACGAGCATGACAACCAGCTTGCAACATTTGTCATAGGTTTAAGTGATGTCACCATTATCAATATTGCAATGGAGAATGCAACAGAAATGAAAGATGTCTTGCAAATTGCAGCTCATGCATTCTTGAGAATGAAGGAAATTGGAAAAAAGCCAATCTGTCATTTTGTGCACCAAAATGTTTCTGGAGTTTCGGCTCATATGAAGAACATAACAGAGAGAAAACATCTCTTGGATCAGCTGAATGAAATGACACAGATTGCAGCTGAAATGGAAAAACAGCCACTAATTTGTGCATTCACAGATGTGCTAGACTATGATATCACAAAAAACAACTGGAATATTCCTGGACTTTGGCATGGAACACCACCAATGGCGCCAGTGAACACTGGCTACAGTGAAGCTGTAGCAGATTTCAAGAAAAGTCTCTTGGAGACCCTGAAAAGTGAAAACAATTTTCAAATCTCAGAGATACCAGATTTTCTGGAATGGATGAGAAGTCTCTGGAAAGCAGTTAAATATGAAAATTTCATTTTCAGTTTCAGAAACACTCTTGTGGCCAATGCCTATGACAATGTTTGCAAAGAGTTCAGAATCTGGGAATGGGATTTCAGAAAAGGGATTGCCTCATGGCAGAAAACAGTGGAGTTGGAAATCTCCAACATTGACAATGAATCTGACATCCAGATTTGGAAGAAACGTGTTCAATCTATAAAAATGAAGGCATCGAAACAGATAGAGTCCCAAGAAAGGAAAATGAAAGAGAAACTTGAGGACTACTACAAAAGGAAAGACAAACATGTGAATCTGATTGAGAAATACAAAGAGGAGTTCCGCAACAGTGTCAAGATGCTTGCAGGAGAAATCAAACATTCTGTGAACAATGACTTGGATTGTGCCCTTGAAGTAAAGAAAAGCTCAAAAAAGGCTCAGGAAATTGAGAAGAAACACAGAGAAATCATTGAAAACAAGGTGATGAAGCTTGTCAAGAGCTGCAAGTATTCTCCATAACAGCTGTCTGATGAGGAGCTGAATAATGAGTTTGAAAAGATGTGGGCTGAAGTTGTTGCAGATGTATCTGGCCTAAAACCAAAAGACATATCTGCATGCATCCTTCGTCAGCTGAAAAGGAATTTCTTCAGTCGCAATGTAAATGAGGAACTGCAGAACATCAAAGACTTAAAAGACATTGGTATGGATCCATTCAAGGCCAAGACTGAGCATATAAAAAAGCCCAAGACTATCAATCTGATCTGCAGAACAGACTTGAAAAAGAGATTGCAGGACTGTGCAAACTCTGTCATTGAGTCTTGCACACGGTTTGTGAATGATAAAGCAAAGACAAACACAGATTACCGTGAGTCTTTCACTGAAGAACTTCTGGAAAAAATAGATGCATCCCTTGACCAAAGCACCAAGCATCGCACAGTCAATTTTGAGATTGACCTGAAACTTTACATGTGTGGCATTGCTTCAAGAGAATTCCTCAAAATGCACCAAAAATTCCTGTCAGAGGATCCCAAAGTTCAGCTGGAAAAGAAAAAGACTTCGTACTTGTCTGATTTCCTTGATTTATACAAAGAGAGAGATCACTGCCAACGCAAGGCAAAAGATTTTGTTCAACTTTGTATTAAGCCTGCTGTGGAAGAGTACATCAACAGATCTCTGGGAATAAACATTGTGGATGAAATTTTGAAAAGTTCCCATTCACTTGAGTACAGTTCACGCTCATTCTTCCAGCACAGCATTCTAAAAGAGTTGCTGCAAAAGGACAACTTCAGCGGTTTTGTGAAGTACATTTCTAAGTATGAAATATATGTTAAGGATTGGATATTTCAAAACATCATGCAAAAGATGTCAGAGAACAAGACTCTGTACAAGCTGAAAGAAAAAAAGTTACAGGTGATCTCTGACAAAATAACAGAAGCAATAGAACAGGCATCAAAAACAGAAGGTGGCCTTCCACTGCCAGATAACAAAGAGAGCATCACGCAGCTCACCAGTAACATGCACACATACTTGAGTAAAGACATATCAATTTCATTGGAGAACGAAAAAAGTGCACTGTTTCAAATCCAAAGCACATGCCATCCATTTACCACAAGCCTCAAAGAATCACTGGATAAGCTGAAGGAACAGTTTCAGAAGGAGTTCTTATACCCAGAAGACATTTCTGAGACGCTGAACAAACTTCAGGATAAACCACAAGATTTGCTCTTTGAACAGATGTTTGGCTGTGGACAGCAGTGCCCCTTTTGTAAGGTTCCCTGTGAGGCTGGAGCCAGAAAACATGAGCAACATCATGCAGCTTTACATCGGCCACAAGGTCTTGGTGGATACATACACATCGACACTGAAAAGCTGGTTGAAACACTGTGTACAACTGATGTGCAAAGTGAATGTTCATTCAGAAACACGGACACTAACTTGGAGTCGCACCCATACAAAGACTACCGTACCTACTATCCAGACTGGCTCGTTCCTCCAGACCCTACTTTAGAAGCCTCGGACTACTGGAAGTTTGTCCTGGTGCAGTACAATGAGAGATTTGCTGAAGAATATGAAGCCAAGCCAGCTGATGTTCCAGCAGCCTGGACGAGAATCACAAAGGAACAAGCACTGAAAGGGTTGGACGAAGCATTCTAGTAGTTGTGGCATGTAATCTTTTACACAGAAAAATAATCTGATGTACATGTTTTAGTTGATAATATTAATAACAAGTGACAAACAACTTTATAACTTGCAAATCATTTTGATGTGTGTCCTGCCAGACTTCAGTGCAGTTTACATAAAGATTTTTTTGTTTTTGATGATTGATAATTTGTTATATTTTTCAGTCCTTCCATGCAGCCATGAGTATATAGCTGATGTGCATGAAAATGATGTACTATGTAAAGAAGAGATGATGTTTTGTAAAAAACAATAACCTTGTTTTTCTTTTGTATTTCTTGCATTCTTGCACAGGAGTAACTGATGTCTGCTTGATAATGGTAAAAATTAATGAAAATGAATTGGACTATATGCATTTTATGTTGTGGTCAGTGTTTCTTTTTGACTCATGCTAATGGCAGAGAATACTGTGGTATCCTTTGGTCTGTTGATCTTGTTGAACACCTTTCTTGATTATTTTAAACAGATGAATAAATTCAAAATGCTTGAAAGAGTTGCATGTCAGACTTTTAAACAGTTCATATAGTGTTTTCTTGTATGAAAATGGTTTTAGTGATCAGTTTTTAAAGTGAATTTTAATGATGTTGAAATTAATGTGATTAAAAACACCATGTTAAAATGTGCAATTTTTTTCCATGTTCACAATATATATTTTACCAAGAAAACTTTGTATTAATTATACTAAAATAAAATGTAATGCTTTTTTAATCAATGGATTTGGAGAATATCATATGTGTCTATAGTCTATATGAATATTGCTGACAAATTTGGGAAAATTAATCATATACCCTATGCTAAAAAGTTTTAAAAAACATACCTACATCTAGAGGATTTTTTTAACAAGTAGGGAAAGAAGACAACTGGAACTTTTTTTTTTTTTTTATAACTCAATAAAAATAGCCAGCATTTTTTTTTTTTAAATAAAATAAAATTTAAACAATTCCTCTCTGCAATTCAGAAAATACACCCAGTAATTAGTCACATAAGTTCATCTTGAAGACTAAATTTGCGTCATAGCATATCGTTTGTTATCAAATTTTCTGCTCTGAAAAAAAAAACAACTAAATAACTAAAAATTATTAGGTTCATAAGGTTAGTATTTATTTATTACAGGAACTATTCTAGTTTCTGAATAAACTCCTGCTGTATGTGCAGTAGCTGACAGAGACACGTGATGATGATGATGATGATGCTGATGATGCAGGTGAAGAGTCTGTTTTTGGCTCCACTGTGGGAGGTTCACCTCAGCTCTGCACGAAGAACCCACAGCCACCTGTGTCATTCAGCTGACCTCAGATCAGCTTGAACCTGTCGGACTGAAGGCAGAGATGCATTATTCATAGAGTGCCACCATCTGTAACACCAAACATGCTGTCAGAAAGACGAGGGCGCCTTACTGTCACACACTTCTGACTTTAGGTCATTAAAGGACAACACCTGTAGTTTTGCATGTTTGAGCACAATATATACACAACCCACATACACTCACTACGTTACATTACCACTGAGCAGTAAACATTAGAATTGTTTTTCCAACTTTCCAGACTTCACTGGTTTCAGTTAATTCCAATACGCTATAAAAAAAATCAACTTGTAGAGACTTGAAATGTGCGTAAGATAAATAATCCACCACAGTGAACCATACGCCGTTATTATTTTTGTTTTCTGTTATTTTATTATTATTTTTAATCAGATAAGTTTCATGTTTTAATGCAGTTAACAGTGACTTGAGAACTCAACAGGGAGTGTAGTCCCAGGAGAAAAGATGGCTTTTATCAGAGAAATTAAAATGACTGTGCCTAGGTGAAACATTGAATTTTAAGGTGGGTGTATCACCTGACATTTGATTTTGAAAGATTTGAAAGATTAGGAGATTCAAAAAAACTAAAATACAGTTTTATGTTTTGGAAAATGGTTGGCAGTAATGTAACATGTATGCATGTAAAATTTCTGGGGCTTAAACATGCAAAAACACCAGTATTGTCCATTAAATGCCATGTTAAAAGAGCTCAGTACAAAGGAATTATGATTTGCATGATAGCAGACTGTTTGTAGGATACTGCAAACTGACAATAGTACTGATACACTAAATACCCATTTTACCAAGTCCATTTAACCTAACTTTTAAAAATCTTACTTTCTTCAGCAAGTTTAAAAATATCGGGCTATGAAATTATTTCAGCTTTCTTTCTACACTAGATTTGTTAGAATTTTCTAGAAATGGGCATCAGTGTGAAGAAGCACAGAATATAGCAGAATATACTGTAGAATATAACTAAAAACATGAATCAAAATCAGAATGCCTTTAATGATCCTTGACGATGCATTCACACGTAATCAAACAAAATAAAGGTGTGCAACCACAAACAGGAAGGTCAAAATTTCTCTAACAGTAGATATGTAGATGAAAAGTCTAAAAACTATATGTATATACACATAAATATATAAAACCTTCTGAGATCTTCATTTAAATTATGAACTTAAGCAGCAGAGAATATTGCATGTTTACTGAATTGCATTGCATTGGCCCTTTATACTTAGTTGAAAGTGTAGCAGTGTTCAGTGTTTAATGCAATTATGGCTCAGAAAAACATTTTGATTATAAAAAAAAAATCTTGAAATAAGTTGATTTACATGGAAACCAGAGCCTCCACCAAGACCTCTCACTCTGCTTTTTTTTTTTTTTTTTTTTTTTTTTTGCCAATATAAATTTAAACTCCTACTGTGATCACCTTGAAATCAGGTAATAAATATTACATTTAAAAATAATAAATAAACAACTTATCATGCAAATTCATAGCAGGATGGAGTTGCAGACGTTATCTTCTTAACATAGCCATAACTACTGATAATACGTCAAACCAGTTTTATTCTGCTGAATCTGTATCATCTTAGCAGCTCCACATTTGTTGTAGCTGAACGTTTTTATGCTTTATTGTTAATGTACATTGATGACATAAATGTGACCTTTGACCCAGCATATAGTTTTATCCAACAGATTTGGATCTGGGCTAAATTGCTGATAATCAGTCATAGGGTTGGCCTGAATTTGGTGTTTTAGTTTTTATGTTGCAGGTTGAAGTGTTGTTAAATTTCCTGTCTTTCTTTCTTTATTCACTGTTCCTGATTGATGTCGGATCAGATCAATCAATCAGATCCATTTCAAAATCTGCTTCAAACATTGATCTATGTCTCACTCATCTGTAGAATTTCACTGAAATCATAAATTACTTTTTGAGAAATATCCTTCATAAATGAAAACGTGTAACCTGCTTGGTGATCGGTCTCGTGTGCAGTTTAGTTTTGTACCACATGAGGGAAGTGTTCTCTAGATTTCCTTCTGTCATGGCTTCACAGTTTGTCAGGTCTTCACACTAAACACATTTGAAAGTTTTGAAAGTTCAATCAAAAAGTCACGAGTAAAATCAGTTTCAGATCCCACAGAATGAACAATAACTAGTTATATAAATACGTTATTTTAATGTGAAGCTCTAGTCCATTTTCTTCCTAACTAATCATCACCGACTCCTTCATCTCTCTGCCTCTTTCCTCATCTTTTTCATTTCTCATGTTTTCCTTATTCCTCCACATCTTTCTTTCACTCTGTTTTTCTTCCTCTCTGTCTCCTATTAATATCTCTCTCTCTCTCTCTCCCCCTCCCCTCGATACTTTAGGAATTGTTTTTGGAAGTTACAACACAAACATTATTCAAACTTAATGTCGTTATAATAAAAATACAGACCTAAAAACAAACTGCAAAAATCAATAATTATGATCTGTTAATCGTTCATTTATGTCCATAGTAACATGTAACTTTCATACCTGGAAGTAAGTATAGTTTATAGTAAGTAAGTATAGTTTGTACCAAATACACTTCTCCTATTGGTACTACACACACACACGCACCACTCTACAAATGCCCACAGGGGGGCGCTCCAAGCTCATACATTTCAAAATTACAGGAGGGAGAGAGTTAGCAAGGTAAATCTTTGTGTTCTAGGATGAACTGTGTCAAAATAGGAAAGAAGGAAAAAATATTGTAGTAAAGATTTTTTTTTTTTTTAAATGCAGGAGATTAGTAGTAAAATGTAAAACATAAACGTAACATTTATTACCAGTTAATACCTGATTTCTCAAAATTGAAAATTGATGACAGAAAATGAAAATCCTCAAAAATTCCCCAACGTGAAAAACTTTCTCATCTTCTCACCTGAGAAGCTGAAAAAAAAAATTAAATCTCCAAATTCTGGGATTCTCCTGCTTTCAGATCAGCTGCAGATTAAAGTCTTTATGTCACTGATTTTTACCATGATTACCTCATTTGAAATTAAAATGTAATTCTTCCAAGTAACTAGTAACTAAAGTAAATATTAATTAGCCTTCAGATGATGTAAAAAATACAATATTTTACTCTGAAATGTAGCTGAGGAAAAGTAGAAAGTTTCCAGGATGTAAATACTCAAGTAGCAGAACCTGAAAGCTGTATTTAGTAAAGTACTCGAGTAAATAAACTTACTGCAGTGACTGATTACACAGAGCAATCTCAGCCTGCAGGTGTGTGTGTGTGTGTGTGTGTGTGTGTGTGTGTGTGTGTGTGTGTGTGNTGTGGTGGAGGGAGGGAGGGAAAGGGGGCGTGTCCTCAGGAATCCACTCATCACATCAGTGACAGTGTTTTCTTGTAAATACTTCCAGCACAATAAATCTTCAGCCTTTCCTTTTAGAGGACTCTGTGTGTGTGTGTGTGTGTGTGTGTGTGTGTGCGTGCGTGCGTATCTGTAACTGTTTTAACAAACTGATCTCTCAGTTGATGCTGAGCCTGTTTAACATCCACCATTGCTGCTTTCTCATTTGTCAGGCTCAGAACTTATCAATTAACCTTCAGCTTTGCATTTGGACAGTTTGTGTTTCGTGTCGTTGTACACAAACAAACTTTAACGCACAAAACTGTAAAAGCCAGTGAAATAAGCTGATGTGGAGGTTGGATTCGGGTCAGACGTGTCACGTGTTTGTTTAAGCCGTTCGCTCGCCAAACGCATCCGTCCTCTCAGAGGCTTTAAGTCTTAAACATGTCAGACAGGAAGTAACACTTTCGGGATGGACGTGATGACATCATGGAGCGCTCACATTTTATAAGAGGCCACATGTACGTTGAAACCAGCTATGAAAACACAGTGGCGACCTGGAATCATAAACCACCGACACATGAACGTGTTGGGTGTGAAGTAACGTGCACCGAAAACACACGTTTGCACAATTTATCCCTTTTCACTTTCCACCTGTAAAACCTAAATTCATTTATTCAAAAAAAAAAAAAAAAATNAAAAAAAAAAAAAAAAATCTGCATTCATTCAGCACCAAAGCACAAATCAACAGCCGCTAGATGATGTCTAGCATATTAGCTAACATACATAACTCATATATTAGCTAATATATGCAATTGATATATTATGTAATTCATATATTAGCTAATATATGTAACTGATATATTAGCCAATATATGTAATTTGTAAATTAGCTAATATGTGTGATTCATATGTTATCCAATATTTGTAATTCATATATTAGCTAATATATGTAATTTATATATTTAATATTTGTAATTTGTATATTAGATACTATATGTAACTCATTAGCTAATTNATGTAATTTATATATTTAATATTTGTAATTTGTATATTAGATACTATATGTAACTCATTAGCTAATATATGTAATTCGTATATCGGCTAATATATCCAATTCATATATTATCTAATATTTGCAATTTGCATATTAGCTAATATATGTAACTCATATATTTAGCTAACATGTAACTCATACATTAGCTAATATAGGTTGCTCATATATTAGCTAATATATGTAATTAATATATTAGCTAATATCGCTGCCATCAATGGGATGCCATTAATTGCAGACTTTCAATATCTTTAATATATATTTAATATATATATTAAATATATATTAGTTGTTATTCTAAGTTTTCTGAGATGTGTATCTTCTTCTAGTGTTCAAGAAACTCGGCACAATAGTTTCCTTTGAAATAAATAAAGTGGGTTTTTTTCTTATTTTTCTAACACTGAAACTCTGAAAGCTGCAGCATTAATGGCTGATTATTGATTTAAAAAAATCTAATTTTCCAACTTTACAGTTTCTGGAGGTTCAGCAGGTTTCTGGTAGAAAAACTTTTATCTCTAGTTGTACTGATTTTCCTTGTTTCAGATCATTTGAGGACAGAAGGAAGGAAGGAAGTGCAGAAAGACAAAATAAAAGTAAGGAAGAAAAGTGGGAAAGAAAGGAGAGAAGTTGAGGGAAAAAGAGACAGATATGAGAGAAAGAAGGAATGAAAGAAGAGGAAAACAGGAAAAATAAGTAGGAAGTCAAAAAGGCATATTGTCTGATTTTGACAAAATTTTCAAATTTTCCAACTTTACACGGTTGCCATAGCAACCATTAGGACTTGTCTCATATTTCATCGTGTGTTTGTGACTGGATTGTTGAGTTTTTTTAAAATTGGAAGACATTTTGAAGATGTTCATCATATTCACAAACGTTCCTGAGCTCAGACTCCTTCAGGGAAACAGACGCTGTATTTTGGGAATATTTCTGGAATTCTGGTTGGTTCCCTCTGTGCATTTATATCCCAACACAATAACGTCCAAAGCTTGCCGCGGGCCAGAGGAACATAATCCAATCAGCAAAGACATTCCTGTGGATTCATTTTTATCTTTAATAAGAAACGAGAGCATCAGAATGGAGCTTTGTCTGCTCAAACACGCGGCGGATCTCAGGCTACGACCCANCCCCCCCCCCCAGAGGATCCGTGTCATCGCTGTAACATCAGACTGCAAAGTCTCACCTCCACCACACAGGTCACATTCCTGCGTGACGGAGGAGGACGTGAGGACGGACTTTTTTTTTGCTTCCTGTTCCTGCACGAGAGGAAAAATACTTGAGTACTTTTACTTCAGTTA
Organism: Lucifuga dentata; assembly: GCA_014773175.1. Lineage (NCBI taxonomy): Eukaryota > Metazoa > Chordata > Actinopteri > Ophidiiformes > Bythitidae > Lucifuga > Lucifuga dentata. The sequence continues at coordinate 30,786 of VXCM01003963.1, forward strand.
CTACACTTAAACTTTGAATTTCTGCTGCTTTGCTGCTTTTCCTTCACTTCATTTATCTGACAAGTAGTTTCTGCTTTGCTGATTCACAAGTTAAACATGGCTGTAGCTCATTTCCTCCATTCCTTCCTTCCTTCCTTCCCTCCTATTACATTAGCAGTAAATATTAGAATTGTTTTTCCTACCTTCCAAACTGTCATTGGTCTCAGTTCATTCCTGTATGACATAAAAATAAACATGTTGAGATAAATAATCATCACAGCAAACAACATGTGTAAGTTTTGTTTTTTTTTTTTTTTTTNTTTTTTTTTTTTTTTTGAAGTAACTTTATCTGATCCAACACGCATGAAAACGTATGTCTCCGCCAGGATATATAGACCCGAGAGAAGACGACTTTTATAAGGAAATGAAAATGACTGTCTCCAACAATTGTGTGTAAGCATTATCAGGTGAAACAAGTAATTTTAAGGTGTGTGTGTCATCTGAACATTTGATTTTGAAAGATTAGGAGATTTGAAAAAAAAATTACAAAAAACTAAAATACAGTTTTATGTTTTGGAAATTGTCAGTAGTGTAACATATATGCGTGTTGTATATGTATTGGGCTCAAACATGCTGTATGGTCCTTTAACAGGTGTGTGGAAAAAGAACACACACACTTCGTCCACAGGTCACATAACAGCAGAGCTCATCCATCCTCCTCCTCTTTTGAAGTTCACACCTCTTCACTTTACAGCCAGAATCATTTACAGGTGCTGTTCAAGCTGTCAGCTCACAACGCCGAACAATGGGGGTGGCTAAGGGCCAAACGAGTGTGTGTGTGTGTGTGTGTGTAGATATGAGTCAGATCCAGTTCAGCACAAAGGAGCTTTTTGTGTATGTCAGACAGGAATGTGTGTGATGGGAAGGATGAACGTATTAACGGACTTTACTCTCATAACTCCAAGTCTCCGCCTTCCTTTTGCTTTTTACCTGCATTTTTCTAAACACTCCTCCGTCTCTTTCTTTTTATTCTTTCTTTCTTCCTACTCTATAATCATAATTTCAAAAATATAAGTGATGTTAGGAGTAAAATGTTTATCAAAATTCAAAGTATGTGTTGTTTAGGATAGAGTTCAGTTTTAAATTATGGAAGAAAGTTGAAGAGTGAAAGGAAGGAAGGTAGTGAAGGAAAGAAGGAAGGAGAAAGGAGAAAAGAAAGAAAAAGTAATGAGAAGAAAAAAGAAGGGAAAAGGAAAAATGAAAAGAATAGAACAGAGGAAAAGGGAAGAAAAGCAAATGTGTGAAAAGGAGCAAGGAAAGACAAAAAAACTGAAAAAATGGAGAAGGTAAAAAAACATGAAAAAGAAGAAAAAAGGAAAGAAATGCAGAAAAGTTAGAAAAAGGGAAGGAGAGAAGGAAAAATAAAAAGCTGAAATTAGTAAAGATGAATGAAAGAGAGGGGTTGAGAGAAGAAAGGAAAGAAAGATGATAAATGAAGGAAAGGAAAGGAGAAAGGGACCGAGAGAAAGAAATAAAAGGAAGAACAAAGGAATGAAAAGTAGAAAGAAAAGAAAGTTAAAAGGGAAAAAAAGGAAAAGAAAAATAATATACAAAATTTTTACCTTTCAGCTGAATTTATCCTATATTTAATGCAAAATGTTTATCAGCAAAGTAACTATTAACTAAAGTAACTAGAAACTAGTTGTCATGTAAATGAAGTAGAGTTAAAAGTATATATTTACTTTGAAATGTATTAGGGCAAAAGAAGAAAGTGTATGAGTTTTTAACAGCATCTTTGCATCTTATTTAAAGCGGCTGATACCTGTGTTTGCACCTGAAACAACACGCATGCTAAATCAAACACAGGTAAATAAAATGCTTAAATGGACTTTAACTACACAAATATTGACACAAGCTTTTGCTTTCCTAAGCAGCTTTGATTCTATTTTAACACGGAGGAGAAGGATTAGAACACGTGTTGTTGCTTGCATACGTGCACGGCAACATTATTTGCACGGACAAAGAGCGATTTTCTGATGTATGAGACGAAACTGAAAGGAAAATCTGCTGTGCGTGTTTAGATCACAGCAGATATTCTAAACATGAGATTTATTTCTCAGTATGAATGTATCTGGGAATATCTGATTCCATGTGCTGTTTACATGTTCAGTGTGTTATAGCCATTAGGAAACAGGCACCACCTTCTTTTTGTTTTTAGCTGTAATTAATTATTCAGTTTTCTAATGGCTGTTGTTTATATGTGGTATTTTACAGAATAGGTTGAAATTCAGGAGTGCTTTGGTTTTATAGTCACGCAATTTATGAATGCAGCGTGCAGCTCTGCTCACGAGTGGCTCTACGTTAGTGAACTAATGCTGCGTTCACAGACCTTGGAACTCAGATTTTTCTGACTTATTCAGAAAAATGCGTTGGAACGGCACTTAAAGTCGGAGCTCTGGCTGGGAAACTCTGACAAAATGATCTACCCTGACTTACCGAGTATGATGTCATCAACATGGCGGTGCCGTGGAAGTGAGCTTTGTGAATGGAAATGATCAGCTAAAAGGTGAATAAAGTATTTTTTCTTGCATGAAATTGAAAGAAAAAGGTCAGAATATATCACCATGGTAACTATAGTGTATAATAACTGTTTGCCATTGATACGTAAGTGTAAATATTTCATAATATTCTCTGCACAGTTTAATACCCACTGTGATTAATATTATAAAACACAACCAAACAGTCCTGTAGTCTAACTTTACTTTAGTTAGCATTTATTATGATGTTTAATTAATTTTACGGTATTTATTGGTGTTCAGCTATGCTTTTTTATATATGTATTATATATATTTTTAATATATATATTTAGAGTTTATTTTATGCTGTGACTTCATAATATAAATTCTCATAATCATTGTTTTTTTTAGGATAAATTGATAGTTGAGGCCCATGGAAATCCTGGAGGAAGTTGCCTTTAGTGACTGATTGCAGCCGACAAAACTGTTGAAGAACTTTGAGGCTTTGTCTTTGTCTGCGTTAGCTAGCTCAGTTTACTGTAGTGCAGTTTTTTTGAGACTGCTCTGTGATAAGTTAGGCTAAATTATATATGTTTGTTTTATTGCAAATGCAGTATGAAAGCACGCCAAATGTCACACAAAGTGCATAAATAATGAGAAAGTGTCTTACATAACGTTTAACATGTATTACACAGAGTTTTGTGTTAAATATCGCTGTCTGTGTTCTGCTAAACTAGCCTCCTGTTGCTAACCCAGCTGTCCAGCTAACCCTGCGTCGTGCTGTATTCATTTTAAACTCAGAACTTGAAATTTTTAACTTCAGACAAGGAAAATCAAAGGAAATGTTTTATTAATAAAATTTCACCAGAAATCCAGCATGATGATGGGATCAAAGTTTTAAATAAAGTTGTGTTAGTTTGAGCAGTTGTCGACCAACATGAGTTTGTGTCTGTTGGGGTTATTAATAGGACAGAAAGTAAAACTAACATGAAGACGTGGAGCTAAAATACGCTAAAACAGAATTACAAACTGAAAGAGTCAAATGTTTGTGTTGGATTCTGAGAAACTTCCTCAAACCATGAACGCGTCTTTTACAGACGTCAGGACGCCGAAGTTCAAAGTGAAGTAGAGAAAACCAACAGAGTGCAAACTGTTATTTTCTCCTCATCCTATTAATGCTGAAATAGACGCAGCGAGCGTTCGTTCACAGTGAAGTCAGCACGGCGTGCAGGTTTCAGGATCAAACCGCCCCGGGGCCGAGGTGTGTGTCCTCCGAACGGGACGAGACAGAAAATCCCCAAATTCCCCCATGAATAGTACTGAGTAATTAATCTGCAGCAGGGGTTTGCCCTATGAGTGACATGCAGGGGGGGAGAGAGAGAGAGAGAGAGAGAGAGAGAGAGAGAGGGAGAGGGAGAGAGGGAGGTGTTTGATTGCCTTTCCCGCGGGCCTGCTCCATCATGTCCTCTTCTTCTTTTGATGTATGCCCTTTCTTTCTTTCTTTCTTTCTTTCTTTCTTTCTTTCTTTCTTTCTTTCTTTCTTGTCCTCCTAAATAGCCTTTTATCTTCTCTGCTTTTTTTTTGCCTTTTGGACTTTTCCACTGAAAACTGTAAATGCTGTATCCAAACTCATAAGTGGTTTTTAGGAGAATCTTTCCAAGACTAAAGTGTATTAAAACGTTGATGACGAAGTCTTTCAGATCTTTGACTTGTTTTGGTTTCAGGATCTTAAAATAAGACAGAATAAGGCAGATTAAAGCATTAAAATGACAGAAATAATACTTGACGCCAATGTAGCAACATGTGTCATCAACAAGTGCCCAAGGTAAACAGCCGTTACAGCCGCTAACTGACTACATTAGCAGCTAAGCTAGCTTTAGCTCTGGATGGATGTAGCTAAAGCTAGCTACAAGCTAGCTAAAGGTATTTTAGCTTTAACATACAATCGTAGATTATATTCTAGTTTACAGATCTGGTCGCTCTGTCTGACTGCCAACATTTCGCTAAGTAAGCGCCTTTCTTCCCAGATCATGATACGGTTTTAAACTTTTATCGGACAGCTTGGGGAATTGATCAGCGCAGGTTATGAGCTTCTCCTCCATTGTTGTGTCACTTCTGCTTATAACTTATAACTGTTCTCTGATTGGTTGGTAGCAAGGTCAGCGGCGGACGGGTCAAAGTTAAATTTGGTTGAACTTTGAGTGCAGCATCAAAGCAGAGAATCCGACCGGCGTGTGAGGCTCAAGGTGGCGTGCTACGACGTTGGAGCCGCCTCTTAGCTTCCAATACACAATAATGTAACGCTCAGCNCCGGCGTGTGAGGCTCAAGGTGGCGTGCTATGACGTTGGAGCCGCCTCTTAGCTTCCAATACACAATAATGTAACGCTCAGCTCACCGCTAATCATGGAAAGTGGCCTCAGTCTGGCACTGTGTTTAATGAATTGTACCCAGAATGACTTAATAAGATGGAGAGTTTTTTGCAGTACAGAATGTGTAGTTTGGTTAGAGTCTTGATATGAGGCAGAATTCCTGGTTGGATTTCTGAAAACACGGAGTTTTAACCGATCAAACAGAGTCACTTGTTGGCAGCGTCGACCTTCAACATCTGTAAGTGGAACATTTGAACTCCAACTTTAAATATAATCTGAGCGATGAGTGGATGCTGCACGCATCCCAGAATAACAGCAACAGTACCACTTTCAGAAGCAGCTGTTTGTGTGTGTGTGTGTGTGTGTGTGTGTGTGTGTGTGTGTGTGTGTGTGTTGCAGAGGGAGAAAGCAGGCCACATTAATGACAACCACACTTATGTAAAGCTCCATATTTATAGAGCCAGCTGGGCTTCAGAGGGCCAGTCAGAAAGTCCACAAACCACTGGATGGCACTGACACACACACACACACACACACACACACACACATACACACACAAACACATGGCCATAATATACAACAAAAAGTACTTTATAGCAACCAGAGTCCTTAAATGACTACTCGATCCATCTTGTTTGGCTGGATTCATTCTGTACAGAACAAAAAGGTTTCTCGCCGTGAGGAGCCTGCAGGGTTTCCTGAAATTTATTGAAATTTGCATCATGTCAAAATGCAAACAGGAGCTCAGTGCACAGGACTGCAGCTAACACGGAGCGCATGTCTTCCGTGTTTAAGAGAAACAATCCACCTGAAACCTGAAATGTATTCAGCTTTTGAACCTGCCCTCATACTTTATTAGAACATTCATGCTGCACTGTGGCGTTTTTAAAGGCTGGTATCAATATTTTTCCATTTAATCGTTTCATTTAATTTTTTCTGCCAAGAAGTTGTGTTTTCATCTGCATATGCCTGTTTGCCTAACAGATGCCTCATCCTGCTGACAAAGGGGAAACTAAGACAACAATCCTTAAAAACCAAAAATCCAACGTGTCCAATGAGGGACGAGCAACAGGTCAGACTAAACCGGAAAATATATACTGGGACGTTAAAAAAGTCTGGAAACATGCAGCTGACACCACCATGTAGCTCCAGCGAGGCTAATTCAGCAGTATAAACAGTTTTGACTTATTTTTAACAATTATAAGTTTATGTCTGCAGTGTCACTGTATGATGAATTTGCGTGATTGGTCCATTTTGGCACCGTCCGCATCCTTAGACATGATGATAATTTGATTACACAGCACCATAAAACATTCATTGTCTGTTATTTGTGGTTTTAAACATTTAAATAATTTATAATGAACCAAACCCTGAACAATTGTGTTCATAAGAGGGTGAAATGAGCTCAACAAAAGTTGTTGTTGTATTTAATACCTGAAATCCTTCATGGATCATAGAAAATTTCACTGAATTACAGAATATTTCGCTTGTTTCTTTTGCACCATGCAGGATGATTAAAAAAAATGCATTTTAATGTTTTTGCTGTAAAATAAAAGCCAAGAACAGAAGAATATACAAGTTGTACCCACACACACACACCACCTCCTGGTAATCCTCTTCCATCTCCTACAATCGCCTGGCCAATTATGTGACTCCCCACTGTTACAGCATCTTTAACCCTCTGAGGAGGCATCAGAAATTAAGTCCTCCTCCTATCTGCTCCGCAGAGATGGAGGAGACTTCTCTTTCTTTCCACTTTAAAAACTTCTGAATCTGTTGTAACTTTTCTTATAACTGAAGGACTAACTAAATTAAAATAAAGCTAAGTCACATAGGAAGTTTTCAGGTCATTTGTTCTGGTCTGAATCAGGAACTAAATTGTTGGTTTGGTTCAGTTTCACACAGGAAAACATCCAATCAAAGCAAAATCTATCAGCTAAAGTCATGTGACATCACTCTCTCTGCTGATTGGTCAGAAAGAAACTCCAAACAGGAAGTAGTTTCTATCAAAGTAAATCAGAGTAACAAAGATGAATGTGGATCCTTTCCTGTCATAGCATCATTTGATCCATGAAGAAGAAAACTATGACAGCAGAAGCTGAATCACGTGTGGAAAACCACATGCTGCTTCACATGATGTGAAGAAGACGTGCTGCCTTCACACACTGAACAGGAGAACGGAGCAACATGCTGACAACATACAAGCACACGCTAACCTGAACACATCTGAACACGTGTTTTGTTTGATATTCCAACTGTTTTATGACATCCAGTTCAGTCGCTAAAAGATGTGGTTTAAAGTTTGTTTCAGTTTGAAGCTTTCAGTGGTTTTGAGTTATGGATGTCTGAGGAGTAAAAAAAAAAAAAAAANAAAAAAAAAAAAAAAACACGTGCTGCACGTTACCCACACGCAACCCACTTCCAGATCAATCAACAGATCAAAGATTGCCTTGTAGTTGGATCATGTTCACACCACAAGCGAACCGCTCCAGAGGTCATCTGGAACCGGGTCTGGATGTGGTGATTTGGTTCTCACCCATGTGCAATTGCAAAAAAGGACCAGCAGCAAAAGAGGAAACGAACCCGAGTCTGACTGAACCGGTCCAGACCACGTAAGTGTGAAAACGCTCTTAAAGGAAAGCAAAGTGAGCATGCTCTGAAGCTGTGATGTCATCGTGCTTCGCTCCTCGAGCCTCGCCTGGAAATGGACCTGACCATCCATCTTTAAGGCTGCTACACACTGCAAGATCACAGACATCTTATAAGTTCATTAAGCCACATTCTGTGACATGAGTCTAATAAACATGGGTAAGATGTTGAGTTTTAAGTGTGTGGACTGTCCGTTGACTCTACGACGCAAGAGAAAAGCAAATAATGCATCTGTGCGCCTCGTCCGTCTGCACTGCTGCTGTGGAAAATAATGAAGCTAAACAAGAAGCTAACTTTGTCTTCTATCGAATAAACTCCAAAGTAGAGGAGGAGGAGGCTCGTTACTCACAGGAAAACCTGTGATTCCTCTGCTGTCTCTCTTCGTGCTGTAGACATGGTAACGGACACGGTAACGGACACGGTAATGGACACGGTAATGGACACGGTAACGGCTGGAGGAGACGTCGTATAAACACGTTTCTGCTGCCACAGCTCTTCTTTCTTACAGTCCCACAAATCCCGTTTCCATTTTGCTTCTGTCCCTTCAGTTTGGGTTGTTTTTTTTCTCCTAAACCTTGTTCATAACAGCGCTAACAGCGTCATTGACCAGCATGTCATTTCGCACTGCATTCCTATTGGTTGGTTAGTAGACAAGTTGTAGCAGCATCATAAATTTCTGACACTGTCAGATTTTTGTCGCAGGCTATTTTTGGTCATAAGACTGTTACAGCAGCCATCTTTGAATGACCGCCGTTTTGGAGCCACAACCAAATATATCGCCACGATTCTTTCACGTTGGTCATCTTTCGTCTGGGACGGCCCAAAATCTCACAGTGTGTACCGGGCTTAAGGCTCTTCTGTGCTGAAGATTGAGGAGCGACGTCATGCAGTATCTTTTATAAATAAAAAGTATATTTATTCTGGTTCTGTCCTTCTTGATGTATATTTATTTGAATTAGCAGCCATGTGCGTGTCGTTTTTCACAAGATTATTTGTTAAACAGGCCATGAAAAGACCTACAATGAAAATTTATTGCTGGATTTTCTGTCATTACAATATAAACAAATTTTAAGACAATTTGACTAAACGCAGGATTAGAAGAAGAAAGAACGATGAGAAAACAACTCAGATACTTAGAGCTATGCAGACCTGTTCTGTTTCTCTCCTGTTCTCTTTCCTGCTACACGGTACACATTGATTTCATTTTGTTTATGATGCACACACACACACACACACACAGATGTGTGAGTATTTAGCAGCACTCTGATGTTGTGTATTTTTGTGTTAGATTTGTGTGTGGAGTTGCCCCGGCAGTTTTCTAAACACAGATGTAGCTCTGGTAAATATGGCACAGAGTCTGAAGTCACAGTGAGGTCAAAGATACAGACGAGCTCGTTCTGCTCATACGCACACACACACACACACACACTCTCAAATCTATAATATATACTCTTGAAATGAAGCAAAACTTGGTGTCTATGTCAGATTTAACAGAGTGTGGATTTTATTTTCTCCACCATGGAGATTTTGTTTTCAGTTCCACTTGTCCCCAAAATATCATCTATAGGACAAAAACACCTTAAAGGACCATACCATCCATTTTGCATGTTTGAATCTAATATATTCAGTTTTCATACGTGTAACGTTACTGACAATCATTTCCCAAAGGATAAAACCGTATTTCAGCTTTCCTGATATTTTGCAAAATCTCTTAATCTTTCAAAATCAAATATTCAAGTGATACACCCACCTTAAAAATCCATGTTTCTCCTGCTAATAGTTACACAGCCTTATGAAGTCACGGTCCTTTAAATTTTTCCATAAACGCAGGTCTTCTTTTGGGACTATATTCCCCGGTGGAGGCATACATTCACTCCACGCTTTTTATTGAGCTTAAACACTAAAATTACATAACTTCTAAAAAAACCTGAATACACGTCTTGTTGGTGATGATGGATTACCTATCCCAAGAACGTTTACAGTATCAACAAGTTGATTTTAATAGCAGAATGAACTGAAACCAATGGAGGTCTGGAAGGTAGGAAAAACATTTTTAATTCACCGTTCCAGTAGTATGCTTTGGGAAATGATTGTCAGTAACATTACATGTATGAAAACTGAATATATTAGGCTTAAACTTGCAAAATAGGTGGTATGGTCCTTTAATCGCACTGTTCAGTGTCCCTAACACCGAGTATTATTTTTTTACAGTTTAGGACAGCGTATTTACATCAGCCCCATATCTGATATCTGTGTTTACACGGCTTTGAACTGAAACACGCTGAATGCAGAAACTGAAATTGTTCACGTTTCTTAGACAAATGTTAACAAAATGTTCCAACAAGACAGAAAAATGTAAACCAGTTGTTGCTTTCTGAAGCATCTTTAAAAGACTCCATTATGTTTTCAGAGCACGTGCTCCAGCAATGTGTTGCAGCAACAATCGCTACTACCTCATCTCACAGGAAGTCTGGATGCAAGCGAGGACTCTGATTGGTGGATCACATGGTTGAAATGTTGTAAATGATCAGTGGGTTACAAACTTTCTAGTGAGGAGAGAAACATTCGATATGTTGTGTGAGCGTTTATCACCAAGATTCTCCAATCAGGGTTCATCGTTTCATCAGGTGATCAGGGTGTAGAAGTGGATACCTGGTTTGGTCGTGATCACGGTGTAGAATTGGGAGGAGCCTGACTGGCGGCTGTAATGGAAGCCTGTTATCACACACTAACATCTGTTTGACATACATACACAATCCTGAGTCTTCGCTTACATCAGACTTCTGTGAACTAAGGTAGCAGCGATTGTTGCTGCAACATGTTGCTGCAACTCATGCTCGGTTCCTTCTATTGGCCATGGTGTTTGCATTACATTATAGTGTAGGTATATCATATGGATTTGAGATTTGGCTAACATGTGGCTGCTTTATATGCATGTTTCTGAGGTTTCTGTAGATCTATAAGATGAATAAAAAAGACGAATAAAAACGAAGAGAAACACCATCATAGATCTCGGATGGTAACTCGCTGTGTTGGAAGTTCAGTGTGGATCAGATGTAATTCTACACGGAGCTAAACGTGTTCCACAGCTTCACCGCTGACATGACAGACTCCACCAGAGCCACAGTGACACACTTCCTGCCGTCTTCACGCTGCTCAGCGAGCATCAGCTGCATGTCCACACAGCAACACGACATTGTCCTCCAGAGACTGAACATCCCTCGTTTCTCCACCGTCCATAGTCATGTTCAGTGGAGTCCGTGAGACGCATCCACATCCTTTTCCACACCGTAAATCTGCTTTTACAGCTGTGATTTCCATTCGTACCACTACATTCTTTAACTATTTCCAGTCTGCGTGAAACTGAGGGTTAACTCAAGGATGGATGGAAGGAAAGAAGTAAAGGAAATTAGGAAGGTTAGAAGGGGGAGAGGACAGAAGACAGCTGGAAGAAAGGAAATAAGGAAGAAAAGAATAAGAATGAGAGCACATCTGAATCTCCAGCGTGGAGCAGCAACCGAACTTTTTATCAGTGCAAACATGATCTTCCTGAATTGCAGGGATCAACGCGGTGTTAAAAAAAGATGAAGCAGAGACTCCAAATCTCTGATTCTACAGTTTCTCAAACAGTTGCCTGGAAAAAGTTTGTGTGAAATCAGAACATGCTGCACGGACTTAAAGAGGAAGAAATTATCTTTAGATTTCATGAAGTGTTTGTTCTGGTATGTCAGGAACGCTGCTGTGTTGCTGCATTTTCACATCGATGTGGTTCGTTTCCCTTTGGTACGTTTCGTTTGTGCAGGTCTGAACACAGCATTCACATCCAGGTTCGGATGAAAACCGCCGCACCAAGACCGTTTTGAGGAAGCGGATTTTGGAGCGGTTTACATGATTTGCATTAGTCCCAAAACCAGCTACGAGGCAGTTTATATATCTATAGATTAATCAGGAAGTGGAGAGGGTCGCGTGTGGTTATAACGCTTAACGACAATTGTGGTCAAGTTTATTTAGTTTTAGATGCTAGTCAAATATCCACTACTTAAAACCATCAAACGCCTCTAATGTAAAACTAACTTTACAGCAGATAAACTACACCGTTGATTAACCAAAGCAAATTAAACAGATTTTATGAAAGAGTCGTAACATATAAATATTAAATAAGCTTGTAAACAACAAACACTTTGAAAACTGTCAATGATTTTTCTTTACATAGTGTGTAAAGACTGTTTGTGTGTGCATGTGTGTACCTTTCTCATTGTGTGCTAGCCGTTGCATGCTAATGGCATTCTTCACCATATATTAGTGAAGGTGGCCCTCAAGCACATTTTGTCCCTAATAGCTTATTCCCCCTCGCCGTCATTCCCATGATGCTCGGCTCCTTCAGTCGCTAACGTGCTCCTCTGTCTGCGTCCATGCGGCGCCTCATTGTGATGCGTTCGCGGCAGATGGAGGCCCTTTCACCATCATCAGCTGGGGCTGAGCCCACTGGCCCACCAAGACATTAGTCATGCCTCCGGGCTACCAGGGACACAAGAGGGCTAATTGGAAACAGATCACACACACTCACACTTGTGTTCGCATTCATATGTGCAGTCACACACACATGCACACACACAAGTGAATGACACACAAATGAGGACACACACAATATCACACACTTAATTACTCAGACCTTCACACTAATACACTCTCACACAATGCAGCACGCCATTCTCGGCCTTTCAGAGGCGCCGCCGTCTGCCTGAAGGAAACACCTCCGGTTGGAGGAAGGGGTNTCTCGGCCTTTCAGAGGCGCCGCCGTCTGCCTGAAGGAAACACCTCCGGTTGGAGGAAGGGGTCAGTTTATTGTTTCTTATGAAGAGTATGTCAAACAAACGAGGGGATCCAGAGATGCGTAATGAGAGGAATACACACACTGCAAAAAATGTCCATCATATCACGTCACTTTGTGAGTCTAAAAGTCTGATTTTCTTAAACACGACACAGAACTCAGCTCAAACCTCACCAAGGCTGCAGTCCTCTACGTTAGTTTAAAACGCTTATAGAAACCTTTATTTATGATCTGGATTCTAGTCTGCATGGTTCTCTCTGTGAATATTAAGTTTTTTTTGTTTAGTTTTGTTTTTGTTTTTTGTAAAAATTCATTTTGTAAAAAGAATAGTGCAGATTTACAGTAAGTCAGACTCGTGGCCTTTAATTGTTTAGCCATTTAAACCTGTTTTTCTAGTGCCATCTTTAGGTCAAATGGCATTAGACTTTGCAGCATTGCTATAAGCTGTGCAAGTAGTGTTGTCACGGTTTGAGTTTTAGAAGGTACAATTATAGAGAAATAATTAAGGTTTCACAAAACTTTTTTTTTTTTTAAATAAAACATGTCTGCTACACAAACCAGGTAGAAAAACATCACTGTTCCTGACTTTAGAAACTAAAATAAAGCAGTATCTGCCTTTAACAAATATCATTAAAGTGTGGTATTTCTTCTTAACTAAAATAGGATGTAGAACCTCCTTTAGCTTTGTGACATGTTTGCAGTAACTGCAAAATAACGGTGGTAAACTAAGACAAAGATAATTAGATCAAAGATGATCCAATTATATATCCAATTGTAAATGTATTGCTATTTGTATTGTTAAAAACAATAAGCCTGCCGGTAACATTAGCTAGTGGAGTGTTTTAACTTAAATCTGCTGCTAATATTAGCTAGTGGAGTGTTTTTCCTAGGAAAATAATTTGAAAAGATGGAGATTTTTTTGCAGCGTAGAGGAATGGAGGGAGAAGAGAATGAGAATCCTCCACCTCCATTAATATCTCTTTTACTCTGGCTGTATAAAAGACAGCATCGTCCTCCATCCACATTGTGTTCAGTCAGCCCAGCGTGAACTCTTAATGGCTAATAGCAGAGCACACACACAATCAGCAGTCTGCTCCACATTAACTAACCTCCTCTTAATTAGCTCGTCAAGCTGTGACAGTTAGTTACACTCCTAAGGCCATGCAGAATTACAGTTTGTGTTCCAGTATGTGTGAAAATGTAAGTCAAAAAATAAATCCACGGTCTTACAGATTATTAAGTCTTTTTTTTTTTTTTTTTTAAATTTACCAACAAATTATCTGTCAGTTCATCCAGTTTCAAATAAGTTTTATGGGAATTTTCTAAAAGTATTAATTTTGTTGTAAGAGTCAGAGGACTCGCGCCATATCATATTGTTCACAATAACACTGGCATAACTTTTGATAAAAATATGTCATATCACGATATTGATGATTCTTATTGATGCATTTTCATAATGCGTGTATGAAGAAATGAAACAAGCATGCCCAAAAGCAGAAGGTCGAATTAGTTCCTATAAAGGAAGCTGCCTCTGTTAGTTGGAAATGTTTCGGCTACAAAGCTAAATGCTAACAGCAAAAAATGGGTACAACAAATAAGTTTCTCTGTATGAAGCAGAATCACCTGTAACACCAAGAAAGTCACAAGTGGCGTGAAAAGGAGAGCCAATCAGATGATTTGAGACCCAAAACAAGCTGGAAGTGACGCTGTCAAGCACAGCTGGAGTGTTAGCTAGTTGTACTCCCTCTGAGTGAAAAGCTAAATATGAAATTAGCAAAGCGGTGACTTTTTCCTCTTGCTGAAAGTATGACGCCAATGCAAACAATGGAAAAAGAAGCTTTCAGAGACTTTTTAAAAAGAATGACCCAAGTTAAAACATTCCAACAAGGAAATATTTTTCAAAGATGCTCTCCTGGCGATGTATAAACAGTGTTAGCTTAGCCGCTACAATCACTTGACTCGACCACGGCCTGACCTGCATTAGCATTAGCATGATTTGTAAAATGGTTGTCAGTAATGTACCTGTATTCAGGTTGTATGGGATTAGACATTAAATAACCGGAATGCTCCTTTAATACTGATATATAGCACCTCTCTCAGGCTAATTTTGGCCGATACTTTTAGCATCGCAGTGCATCAGTCAGAGGAACAGGGAGGGTAAAGCCCACTGTGAACCAAAGTGAGATAGAAACTGCCTGCCTCCGTACGTCTTCCTCACGCTGCCACAGGACGAAGAAACGGAGCGGAGGATGTCATTCAGCGTCTGCCAATTAAAAGATGCCCCGGAGCGTGCCTCGCTAATGCAGCTAATTTGTGTATATTTAGAGATAGTCAGCAGCAGCGGGGTGGGGGAGGGGCTGGGGGGTGACGTGATGGACAGCAGCTGATTAGGGGAAGTCCAGAGCTGGTTGGTTGGATTTGCTCGCCGATGCCCCAAGGCTTGTCATGGCAGCAAACATCTCGGCTCACGGCGCAAACCCGCCCCCATAACTTATTTGTTAGCGGAGTGTGGGTGACGTGTTGACACCCTGCAGGTGGCACCCAGACGAGGAGAACGGGATACGAGTGTTTAGAGCTGATTCAGAGCCGAAACGCTCTCCGGTCCGTGGGGCCCACCTCTCAGGCCGAAAATCAGGCAGTGAATGAGGAGAGTAGAGGAGGAAGAGGAGGGGCGCGCGCACACACACACACACACACACACACACACAGCAGAAAGTGACGGGCAGATTGGACAGGTGTCATGTCATCACAGGACGGCGAGCTGGAATTTGCCCCGAGGCGGCAGACGCTTTCTTTCTGCCGTGATCAATAATAAATTAGGAAGCACATGGAAATTTCTGTGTATGTGTTTATGTATGTTTCTGTCAGGAAAAGGAAAAATTACACAAAATTAGAAATATATAATAAAAGTGGATTTATTTACAAATACACAGATTCTCTGGCTTTGGAATAGAAGGAGCATAAAGGAGCATACCGGTGATTTTGGGTGTTTAAGCCCACTCACATGTTACCTTACTGTCAACCATTTTCCTAAACATACTACTGGAGTGGTAAATATTAGAATTGTTTTTCCTACCTTCCAGACTAACATTGGTTTCAGTTTATNCTGGAGTGGTAAATATTAGAATTGTTTTTCCTACCTTCCAGACTAACATTGGTTTCAGTTTATTCTGGTATGACAAAAATTAACTTGTAGAACTTGAAATGTGCTTGAGATAAATAATCCATCACAGCAAACATGTCATTTATTAAAGTTGTTGTTGCAGTAACTCAATTTAACTCATCCAACACGCAGAGACAAGAAAATGTATTCCTGCGCCGGGAAATATAGTCCCAGGAGAAGCTTTTACAGGAAAATTAAAATGACCCTCTCCTCTGCATTCAGACGTACATTAGCAGGTGAAACATTGACATGTTGTGAATCACCTGAACATTTGATTTTGAAAGATTATAAAAAGCTTCTCCAGGAATATTCAGATGGAGCAAACTCACTATAATTCTGAAAATGAGGTAATAAATTCCCTTCGAGCTTTAATAAACTGGGATCATTAATGTAGATCAGTGGTTTATGTGTTTCCTGATATACAATTTTAACAGACAACATCCAGCCAGTGAGAAACGAGTATTTTGCATTGGGATGGGAGTGTGAGATGTTTGACTCGTTTATTTCTTTTCCGTCTCTGAAGCAGAAAAACAGTAATTTCCTGTCATTACCCAATCAGAATGTGAATAAAACCACAGCAGAGGCATGCATGTGTAATCCAGAGAGAGAGAGGGAAAGAGAGAGAGAGATTTTATTACTCAGTCCAAACCAAGAGCTGCAGAAATGTAAGCTCAATTAATGAGCACAAGATAAACGACAGAGAGAGAGAGAGAGAGAGAGAGAGGGCGATCAGCTGGTGGCTCTCAGAGAAGTGAAGTGGACATGAATGAGCAGCAATGAAAGAGAAAGAAAAGCTGGAGAGGAGATGAGAGAGGAAACATGTCTACTTTCTAACTGCCAAACCACTGTCTCCTCACTCGTCTCCTCCCTTGCATTCGTCTCCTCACGCTCGTCTCCTCATGCTCATTTCCTAACGCTTGTCTCCTCTCCTCACGCTTGTCTCCTCCCTCATCCTCTTCAAGCTCGTCTCCTCATGTTCGTCTCCTCACACTCGCTGAGGAGGAAGAAGCACAAAACCTTCAGCTGAGTAAAAGTAGCATCATTACAGCAGAAAAATAATTATAAGTAAAAAAAAAATTACACATCCATCACTTCAAGTAAAAAATGGAAACAAGGAAAACAAAGAAAAGAAAGAAGATTGGATAAAAGTAAAAAAAAATAAGGAAAGACGGAAATATATAAAGGATTGACAGAAGGGAGGAAAATTGGAAAGAAAGGAAGGAAGAAAAACAGAAGGAAAGAGGAAGTGAAGGAACAAAGAAAAGGAAATCAACAAGGAAGCAAGAAATGAAAAGAAAAATAAGAGACGTGTGGTGATGTCACACATTAGCTTCTTTTTTCTAAGTTTTTTAAAGTGGGACAATACATAATAACAGACATTCAGATTCATATTAATCAATGCATATTAATCAATATGTGAATATGGCAGATTTATCATGATTTATCAGATTTATCATTAATTAAACTTTATTTTAAAGTCAGGAAAGTCTGTTATGGCGTTTTGATGTTGAATCAGATATTTACTGTCAGAGCTGATAGATGTGACACACACACACACACACACACTGTTGCTGCTGCCATTGTTACTGTATGTTAGTTACCACGGCAACTAATACAAAGATACACATAGATACACACGTGTCCAGGCACATTCCTGCATTTGCACACATATCTGTACCCTCTCTCTCTCTCTCTCTCTCTCTCTCTCTCTCTCTCTCTCTCTCTCTCTCTCTCTGTTCAATTCAGTGGGTTTTTATTGGCATGGGAAACATACGTTTACATTGCCGAAGCAAATGTGAAATAAAAACAAGCAACAACAACAGAAAGATAAATGTGCATACAATAACTGAATAAAGAAATATACAGATTGTAACAGTGCAAACTTCTTATATCAAATATATATATATCAAATATATGAATACAATAAGTTAGGACTGTGTAAACATTGCAGCTCTTTTTTTTAAGAAATGTAATTAAAGGTATTTGTTCTATATGTACAGTATATACAGAGATCGGTTCAGTGCAAATGGACAGTACAGGAATACAGATGACTGACATGTCCA
>VXCM01003963.1:52567-70463 GCA_014773175.1 Lucifuga dentata
GGGAGAGAGAGAGAGGGGGAAGAGAGAGGGGGGAAAGATTATATTGTTATAATATAATAGTATTATATTGTTTAAATGTTTTTTGAATTTGTACTTTGATGCTTTGGCAAAATTGTTCCTTTCTGAAACTTTCATGCCAATAAAGCCATAAGAGAGAGAGAGAGAGAGAGAGAGAGAGATCAAGTACATGCTATCAGTCTCAACCTTAATACCCATAATATTGTTTTGTTTTTTGTTTTTTTTCTTTTTTACTGTATATTGTGTATTGTTGTTTGTTGTATATTCTGATGCTTTGGCAATATTGTTTGTTTGAACTTTCGTGCCAATAAAGCTCATTGAATTGAAATTGAAATTGAAAGAGAGAGAGAGAGAGAGAGAGAGAGAGAAAGAGAGAGAGACAGAGAGAGAGGGAAAGAGAGAGAGAGGGAGAGGGGGAGGGAGAGAAAGAGGGAGGGAGGACAAAAAGAGACAGAATAAATGAGTGAGTGAGACAAAAAGAGGGGAGGGAGAGAGAGAGAGTAAAAGAGAGAGAGAGACAAAGTGAGACTGAGAGAGAAAGAGTGAGAGACAAAAAAAAGAGGAGAGAGGTTTTTTAAGGGTTGAACTGACCTGTAACATAACATGTAACATGTAACATGTTTATTATGATTATTTTATTAGAGGAGGCAGAATGTCACGTCGCATCACCTGATTTGATTTGATTTCATTTTATTTTATTTTTTTAAATGCTGTTTAATGCTTTTATTCTGGTGTAAAGCTTTAGTTTTAATGGTGCGACTATAGAAACACGTTTTTCTTGTCTTGCTGGAAAAAAACACTCAAACTGTTTTAACGTAAGAAAAACTGCAAAGTAGAAAAATAAAACTGCATTTTTTTATTCGTAGTGTGAAACAGCCGATGATGAAGTTCTGTGTTCAGATTTATTAATTAAAGTGAAAAAGTTTCAGTAAAATGTCATAAAAGTACGTTTAGTGTCTCTGTCAGGTGAAAAGCTCACATCTCCAGTTTGAGGATTTTTGTGACTAAAGATCAGTTGAAGAAGCAGATCTGGAAATAAAGAAAAGCAAGGAAAGAAGAAATGATAGGAAGACAGGAAAAAGAAATGCAGGAACAAAGAATGATGGGATAGAAGGAAAAGAAAGGAAGGAAGTGACATTGTGAGTTCTGTAATTTCAAATTAAATGACAATATAAAAACACATCTAAATGTCTGGTTGAACGGAGGTGAATGTACTAAAACTCTAAAAATGGTGGAATTCTCCTTTAACAGAAACCTGATGCAGCAGTCAGCCAAGTGTTTTATAAAACACTTTGACTGTTTTCCGTCAGAGTTCAGTCAGCGAGGACGATCACAGTAAAAACTCGCCACATCCTGAGTCTGAGGTCGAATCTCTGCCCCGTCACGCCGCCGCTCGCCGTGAGTTCGATTATCCTCCCGCCATAAATATCCACCTCGCCACTAAGTAGCCGTTCAGCGGTTTGAGGCCATCTCCCCCTTCATGGTCATTTCTCCGTGGTGCTGATATACCAGCATCGTTTCCTGTCGCCATTCATGATCACGGAAAAACCAAGACGTTTGAGTTGTGGAAGCAGCATTCACGAGTTCACGGCTGATTATTCCTGTACAACTTTACTAATCCTTTTTTCAAGTAAAGGTCTGCACTTATTTTTTTTATTTAAGCAAGTATTAGAAGTAAATAGTACTTAAATATCCAGGGTAAATTTTTGTTATATAGAAGATGTGTGGAAAACCGATGTCAGACTGGAAGGTAGGAAGAACAATTCTGTTATTTACCGCTCTAGTAGTATTTTTGGAAAATGGTTGTCAGTAACGTAACATGTATGCAGGGTATAGTTATTGGGCTCAATCATGCAAAAATCACTGGTATGGTCCTTTAAGCTCCTCACAGGCCTTGATATGTAGCTCTCGTCTGTTCTCATCCAGGCTTTATAAGGCAACGTTCTCCTGAAAGTCGAGTGTTTGGGCCTAAAAAACGTCCTGGCGGCGTTCTGTTTACGAAAAACCACAGTAGCAACGAGCAGCTTATGAAAAAAAAATCCCCAAAAGAAACACAAAAAGTGTGTTTAATTACAGAAAGAATCAGGCTAAATGTGCTCCAAGTACACACACACACACACACACACACACACACACCCCAGCCTTTCCTCCTCCCACACACTCTGGATTTCATTTTAGTCCTTTAAATCTCTGTATCAGCTCATCTTTCTGCTCCTCTGTCTTCTTTTTTCCAGGAGGTGAAGCTCCTGGAGGAGGAGGAGGAGGAGGAGGAGGAGGCCACCGTTAAGCCGGCTGAAGTTGGCGTTGTTGACAGAATCAGGATGTCTCCTCCCTCAGGGATGCTGGAGTGTCAAGTTGGGACAAAGAACAAGGTTTGCAGGTCTTACTTTAACAATCCACAGCTACCTAACACACACACACACACACACACACACACACACACGTCCCATATGCTCATCACTATTCATCACCAGTCATCCACATGTCCTGAGAGGCTGACTGGAAGAGCAGGCAGACGATAAGGTGAATGCACAGATCAAGGAGAGATAAAAGTCTCTTTAAAGTCTGCAGGATCCCAGAGAATTCCTGCTTCATAGTTTAACGTCTTTCCGATTCAAAACAGGAAGTTCGGAGCGATGAAACACTCAGAAAGTCTTGCTGATCCAGAAGCTTCCAGATCAGCGTCCATTTCTGGCGTTTCTGCTCCTAAAATTCTTTGGAGATTATGAATATTAAAGAACATAACAGGTTTTAGCTTTTCATGACGATACGTCGTCAGGTGAGTCTCAAGTAGAACATGAAGATCAGCGTGTTCATAAGCTGCTACATGTTTAAGAGTCACGATTCATCCTGATTCATCCGATGGAAAAGCAACATTGACACATTAAAGGACCATACTGGTGATTGTGCATGTTTGAGCCCAACAAATACAACACGCATACACGTTACGTTAGTGACAACAAATTTCCAGAACATAAAACCATATTTTTGTTTTCCTGTTGCTCTTTCTAATCCCCTCATCTTCCAAAATGTTCAGGTGATACAAACACCTTAAAATTCAGTGTTTCCTGTGAACACTTTTGCATCATGACGGGAGATAAAGCGTTCCAGCCAGCCGTCTTTGAAAATGCATCGATTACTGGAAGTTTCTAGTGAGCACTAGCGGCACCTGCTGGTGAAAAAAAGATGGCGTGCTCAGTCCTACACGACTACCAGGCAGAACAGTGAAGACCGTACACAGGATCGTACGCAAACAGGCAGGTAAACCGGAAAACAAATCCAAGCAGGGACAAGCAGAGTCAGAGTCCATAAACAGGAAGATCAGACAGTCAGAAACAGGATGCAGATAAGGGCGGGGCTGACGGTGACGAGTACAGACAAACCATCCATCCATCCATCCATTATCCTCCGCTTATCCGGGTCTGGGTCGCGGTAGCAGCAGACTAAGTAGATCAGCCCACACTTCCTGTCCCCGGCCAGGCCCTCTAACTCCTTCTGGGGGACTCTGAGGCGTTCCCAGGCCAGCCGGGAGATATAATCTCTCCAGCATGTCCTGGGTCTTCCCCGGGGCCTCTTCCCAGTTGGACGTGCCTGGAAGACCTCCCTAGGGAGTCGACCAGGGGGCATCCTTATTAGGTTCTTGAACCACCTCAGTTGACTCCTTTTGATGCGGAGGAGCAGCAGCTCTACTCCGAGTCCCTCCCGGATGTCTGAGCTTCTCACCCTGTCCCTGAGAGTGAGCCCAGACACCCTATGGAGGAACCTCATTTCCGTCGCTTGTATCCGCGATCTTGTCCTTTAGGTCATTACCCAGAGCTCATGACCATAGGTGAGGATAGGAACGTAGACTGATTGGTAAATTGAGAACCTCGCCGTCTGGCTCAGCTCCCTCTTCACCACAACGGTCCGGTACAGCGTCTGTAGGACCTCGGACGCTGCACCAATCCGTCTATCAATCTCACGCTCCATCCTACCCTCACTCGTGAACATGACCCAGAGATACTTAAACTCCTCCATCTGGGGTAGTGACTCCCCTCTACCCTGGAGGGAACAGTCCACCTTTTTCCTACAGAGCACCATGGTCTCAGACTTGGAGGTGCTGATTCTCATCCCAGTCGCTTCACACTCGGCCTCAAACCTGTTCAGTGCGCGTCAAAGGTCACTGTCTGATGAAGCCAGCAGAACCACATCATCTGCAAAAATCAATTCTGAGGTCACCAAACTGGACACCCTCCAATCCCTGACTGCGCCTTGAAATCCTGTCCATGAAAATCACAAACAGGATTGGTGACAAGGGGCAGCCCTGGCAGAGTCCAACGCCCACCGAAAACAGGTCTGAATTAGTGCCGAGGATGCGGACACAGCTCTGGCTTTGGTTGTACAGGGACCAGCTGGCTCATGTCAACGAACTCGGAACCCCATACTCCCACAGCACCCCCCACAGGACACCTCAGGGGATACGGTCGTTTTCCAGGTCCACAAAACACATGTAGACTGGTTGGGCATACTCCCAAGCCCCCTCTAGTATCCGTGCGAGGGTGAAAAGCTGGTCCACAGTTCCACGACCAGGACTAACCCTAACCCTAACCCTCTAACCTGGAGGGAACAGTCCACCTTTTTCCTACAGACCACCATGGTCTCAGACTTGGAGGTGCTGA
Source organism: Lucifuga dentata (assembly GCA_014773175.1). Taxonomy (NCBI): domain Eukaryota; kingdom Metazoa; phylum Chordata; class Actinopteri; order Ophidiiformes; family Bythitidae; genus Lucifuga; species Lucifuga dentata. The sequence goes on from VXCM01003963.1 coordinate 57,244, forward strand.
TTCTCATCCCAGTCGCTTCACACTTGGCCTCAAACCTGTTCAGTGCGCAGACAAACTGCAGGGTTTAAATAGCATAAGAGAAAGGAGCGCCACTAATGGACGGGAGGAGGAATAGCGGTGACGAAGACAAATAGATCCACATACAATGCTCACGGCAAAGATCTGGTGGCGTTAGCGTTAGCGTTAGCACCGCAGCCCAAGTTTTACACAGACAATAAGAGCTGAGTTTGAATCCCGAATCCACCATACTGACTGCATGGTGGATTTATATAGTGCGTCTTATCGTTTAACTCTTCTTGTTTTAATTTGATCAATGTATATTTTCCATGTCCCTGTGAAATTATTTTGGTAAGCCTTTAATACAGCAGTGAATGGGCTTCTGCTGGTGTGTGTGTGTGTGTGTGTGTGTGTGTGTGTGTGTGTGTGTGTACTTGTGTATATTGGCAGAGATGCTTATGCACACTGAGAAAGGGGAGTGAAATGTGACTGTAGTAATGTCATGTGTTCGTATTTTTATTTAAGGTTTTCCTACACAGGAGAAAACTCAACACAAATGCTAACACACACGCTAACAACAAACACACACAGTTTGAGTGTTTTTCCCTTAAATCCACGAAGTTCTCACTAAAATCAAAGTGATTCATGAACCAATATCGTTGTGCAGCTGAAGTGACGCTTCAGACGTCATTGATGACATCACTGATGACATCACGCTGGCTTTGCGATCCAGGCGTCAACATGGAGCCTCAGCGGAAACTCTGCGCACTCGACACGCTTCAAATCTCTGGTGTCAAACCTAACATTGCGACTTATTCGGGATGAGCCGAGAACTCGATGAAACGAGTATCAGTTACAGATGATGTTTACGAGCACGAGTACCCTCCCTAGTAAAATGTGTCACTATCTGTACGCGTTAAAGAAAAAAAATCTGATTGGGTAGCTCTTACTAGCGCTGTGTCACATGGTTGTATGATTGTCCAGACACCAATCACAGCTCTGTGTGAAGCTCCTCTCCACACAGAGCTGCTGCTCCACATGACTCACAGCCACTCTGTCCACACTAGCATAGTAGCATCTATTAGCTAGAGTTTAGCATAGTAGCATCTATTAGCTATAGTTTAGCATAGTAGCATCTGCTAGCTATAGTTTAGCATAGTAGCATCTATTAACTATAGTTTAGCATAGTAGCATCTATTAGCTATAGTTGCTATTCTCAGATTCAGCTCAACATTATTCTCAGTCCACAGCTAAACACACACATTCATTTACTGTGGACATTCACACGCAACATACTGATACTAACGCACATTTCTACTAGCTTCTAGGCTAACTAGCCAGTTAGCTAGTGATTCTTAACTCTCTGGGTTAAGCCCTGCCCACTTCTGGATTAAGCCCCACCCATCTGAGTACGGATAGATAGTTTAGTTGGTTGATTGTATTCACTCATCCCTACTACTTATGCATGATGGTAGAAGGCAGTCATTTTATTTTCTAAAAATTGTCTTCTCACTGTACTTTTACTTCCACTAAGGTTATGTTTGAGTTCTTTTTTTTACCGCTGAACACGTGTCATAATAAACTTATAGATGTAAACAGGAAACATCTGCAAAGCATCACAGATTAATAAACCAACCAAACCTCACAGTCAAATCAATGCAGCAAAACAAAGGCCGTGTTCCTGCTTCCCGCCTGCTGAGGACGGTTAAATATAGAGCATTCAGGTGGAAACGGCCCACACAGGAAGCGTCTCTCCCACACTGTCACTTTTTTCCCACCTGGATGTTGATGGCTGCCTGGGATGATGGGAGCTAATGATGCTGAGCTGCTGGAGAAGCTGTGGGAGTTGTGGAAAAAGAAAAACAGTGTAAGAGGAAAAAAGTGGGAGGCGAAGGTTTTGAGAGAGATGGAAGCTTTTCCTGCCTTGAGACACCAAATTTCAGCTGATGATGAACATCGAGTCCACGGTGTTCCAGACGTTTCCTCCGGTTTAACTTCAGAGTCTGCTTTAGTACACGCCAGGAACGCAAAAACACAAAACAAACCAAAACACTACTGAAAGGCGGAGTCCACAGATTTCACATATTCTAACAGACTTATACATTACCATAAAACAAAACCATATTTTGGTTTTTCTGTTATTTTTTTCAAATCTCTGAATCTTTCAAAATCAAATGTTCAGCTGCGACATCCACCTTAAAAATTCAGTGTTTCGCTTGTTAACACGAAATCACGATTTGTAGAAAACACGGTCATTTTAATTTCTCTAAAATAATTTTTCCCCTGGGACTATATTCTCTGGTGGAGACATATGTTTATTGTTTGATTGTTATTATTATTTTACTGATGAGAGTGATTAAACTTTCTGATCGGTTATTGATCAGTTCTCTGTGGGAGTGGGAGGCCGTGGGAGTGGGTTCCCCCCTCCTTTCCTAGTCATAGCATCATTTGATCCATAAATCAAGAAAACTGTGACAGCAGAAGCTGAATCTGACTTCAAGAAAAAACTTCAGCATGTTTAGCTAAACTTCAGCATGTTTACTTAACCAGCATGTTTAGCTAAACTTCAGCGTATTTAGCTAAACTTCAGCATGTTTACTTAACCAGCATGTTTAGCTAAACTTCAGCGTATTTAGCTCAACTTCAGCATGTTTACTTAACCAGCATGTTTAGCTAAACTTCAGCGTATTTAGCTCAACTTCAGTGTGTTTAGCGTGTTTAGTTAACTTAAGCCTGTTAGTTAAACTTCAGCATGTTTAGCATGTTTAGGTAAATTTCAGCGTGTTTAGTTAACTTCAGCATAAACTTTAGCCTGTTTAGCTAAACTTCATCCTTTGTTAAACTTTAGCCCTGTTTAGCTAAACTTCAGCCTGTTTAGCTAAACTTCAGCCTGTTTAGCTAAACTTTAGCCTGTTTAGCTAAACTTCAGCCCTTGTTAAACTTCAGCCCATTTAGCTAAACTTCAGCCTGTTTAGCTAAACCAGCCTATTTAGCTAAACTTTAGCTTGTTTAGCTAAACTTCAGCTCTTGTTAAAATTTAGCCGCTATTAAGCTAAACTTCAGCATGTTTAGCTAAACTTCATCATAACCGAACAGTCTCCATCTCAATGCATCTTTACACCTCTACCTGCCAACAAACAAACAAACAGATGCCGATGGTCACATGACCTCCTTGGCGGCTGTTATAATCAGAGCCTCTGGTCCCACCTACAGTTGCAATAAAACCACAGTCCAGTAAAAAAGTTCTTGTTTTGCTGCTATGAGGTTGGGAGTGAAGGATGTTGTTCTCATAGGTTGGTGTGTGTGTGTGTGTGTGTGTGTGTGTGTGTGTGTGTGTGTTGGCGCGTGAAGATGATTGAGTCATTGCTGTAGCGTGTTTACAGCTTCTCAGCGCTGCTTTTTATTGCACCAATAAAACCCTTTTATCATTTTATTACTTCTATAAAATGAACACACACAGACGCGTGCACATACTCACACACACACACACAAATCATACATCTTTAACCTGCGTCAGGACAGGATGATAGCACCTGGAGGGAATGTTACCTGTTGTAAAGGCTGTGCAGCATTTGGCTCAGAGGCTGAAGCTGATTAGATGTTATCACCGTGGCAGAAAGCATCTTTTGTTAAAATGTTTTCATCACATAAACATTGAGATCTGGCGAGAAAACGAGGCAAACAGCGCTGGCTTTAATTTAGTTTATTATCAAGGCAGAAGTTAAAGGACCATACCAGTAGTTTTGCATGTGCATGTGTGCATGTTTGAGCCCCATAAATACCTCACATACATGTTACATTACTGCCGACCATGTTTCAAATGTGAAACTACATCTGAGTTTTGTGTTATTTTGCTAAATCTTTAAAAGTCAAATGTTCAGCTGATGCACCGCCTTAAAATTTAATGTTTCATTGCTAACATGTACGTCCAATTATAGAAGAGACGGTTGTTTTTAATCCATTACAGCAAACCAAAACAAGTACCTTTATTTAACTGATCCAACACGGAGCTACACAGGAAAAAATTGTATGTCTCCAACAGGAAATCTAGTCCCAGGAGAAGACGGCTTTTACTGAGAAATAAAAATGACATTCAGATGTATGTGTTAGCAGGCGATTAAATTTTAAGGTGGATGCTTCACCTGAACATTTGATTTTGAAAGATTAGGGGATCTGACAAAATAACACGAAAACTAAAGTTTAGTTTTGAAAAATGGTTGTCAGAAACTAACCTGTAGTTGGTTGTATTTATTGGCTTCAAACATGCAAAAGCACAGGTATGGTCCTTTAGCCAGCTTTTAAATAGAACCAAAGCTGCAGATTTCCTGTTATTTTCTGCTGTCAGTCTTGTGGAAATCATTCATTTGCTTTGCTTCAGTCAGAGTGAGATAATCCATCACAGCAAACATGAAGAAATGTGCTTTCTGTTTGCTTCTTCCCGTTTCTTTATGACAGATTGAGTTTTCACATCAGGGCTTCATTTCATCGCTCTCAAATCCCGTTTTATCACCTGTCACTCACAGGAAGAGACGGAAGAAATAATCCCTTCAAAACACGTTGCCTCAGACTCTCCCGTTACCGTTAACATCACTGTTAACGAGCTCTTTTCTACGGAATCCCTAAAGGGACACAAGAGGGTAAAAAATATTAGTGGAAGGAAACAAAATGAGTCCTTTTGCGAAATAACGCAACTGAGCTAGACCCAAGAATCGACTGAATGTGTTTATATTTTAGTCCAAGCTCAAAGTAAAACTCCACAACTTGCTCCATTGTTGCCTAGCAACAGTGCATTACAGTGACCTGGATATATTGTCACACTTCTGCTCAATGAAGGGTCAAGTTTTTGCATTATCTCGCAAAACTTTTGCAACGTAACTCAAAAGGCCTCACTATTTTTTTCCTTACACAGATTTTTTTTTCTCCTCCCGTATATTTACAGCTTTGATGGAATGGAGCTAAATCTTAACTAAAACTACGTTCACATGAACGTTAAATTTGAAAACTCAGGATGAATACTTCCTGTTCATTTTGGTGTTTTCAGGTGATTTTGTAAATGTGTTTTCTGCAGAGCCACCTTAGGAAACATTAGGAATAGTGAATTTTCTTCCATTTGGCTTGTGGACCAACCGTGTAACCACTAGCTAAACAGCGTTTATACGTTTATAAATGCCGTTTATACCAGCAGCTCTTAAACTTCTTCTGTCTTCCAAAGTAGAAGAGTTTTTGAACTCTGACAGCAGAAAATGTGGAGAATTGAACTTCAGGGATGCACGAGAAAAAGATGTTATTTCTCTGACATGCTGTTGTTTGAAATGTTTCAGCTACAAGCTAACTGACTAATAGCTACAAGCTAACTGGCTAACAGCTAAAGGTGGAAACAACAAATTAGTTTCTCCACCTGAAGCAGAAACACCTGGTGAATACCAAGAAAGTCACATGAGGAGGACAGCCAATCAGCTGATGAGACACCAAACAAACAGGAAGTGATGCTGTCTCAGTCTAGCATAGCTGGAATGTTAGCTAGCTGTACTTCCTGTGACAGAACAAGCTAACGGTGGAGTGAAGTTAGCTCAGCAGTGACTTTTTGTCAGCAGTGACTTGTTGTGATGCAGAAACAATGTTAGCTTTGCCGCTAACAATGTTAGCTGAGTCACTATGCTAACTTCAGTTGAGTTCTTGTCTTGTGGATTTGGCTCAAGTTAATCTCATTATTGTTTACAAGCTAAACTATTACAGGATTTAGTTATTTCTACTTTTACACTTATTCATTTTTACTCATGTTGGTACGATTTGCAGGATGTTTTACTTCTAAAATCCTCATGACAACGGTGTTTAGTGTTACATTGTTCATATCGATACCATAATATTATTTTAAGGTTGTATCCTGTAGTTTAATGTGTGTGTATCTGATATGCACCAGGTGAGCAGAAAAATTGGAAATGTATCACTTGTACCTGGAAGATTAGAGGCTCGTGCAGCCTTGGAGGAGGTATGAACTGATTGGCCCAGATTCATGAACTTTAGCGCATGATTTACCGCAACGCTATGCGCAAATATCACGGCGTAGCCATGTTACCTCATTCATAAACACCTGTTAGCGACATATGTTAGCATTAGCCTTAAAGAGGTGTTACTGTCATATTTCCTTTACACCTTATTTACATGTGGCGGTAGCTATTCATATTCATTCATTCAACAAACAACACACTAACATTAAGACCTGCTTCAGTCCGCTGGTAAATTTCACGGTATGAAATCTGGTCAACGTTTCAAACTGTATTTACCTCACACGTGTTAGTGATCAATAACTTTGATAGATAAAGTCACTCAGCTGATCAGTCAGTTTTTTAAGGCTGAGTTTTGATCTGATACATGTTCTGGTGCGCTCTGCTTCACCTGCTGCACATCTGAGTTCCTCACACACACACACACACACACACACACACACTACGGAGATTAAAATGCACATTTTCCTGTTATTTTAGCGTCCATCTTTTAAATGAGGAGCTCTGAAGCAGAATGTGTTTCCTTTAAAACCAGATGAATCAGCATAAATGGTGGCTGTAAACATGCAGCAGCTCATTAACACGCTGATCTTCATCAGCTTTTACCTGACACACCTCACAGCAACGCCGCCTTCAGGTGACAGTGGAGCAACGATTATCCAGGAGAAGTTTTATGAATGAGCTTCAGTTGTCACGGCAGCATTTAGGTCAACGCTGCAGCCATAACGCTGTTTTTTATGAATCTGCTCCTTTGTGTTTACTTTAGAAGTCAGAGTAATGTTTCTCCGCCGACTTACGCTGCAGACGAGCCGAGTCAACAAACCCCAGGCTGCTCAGACTCACGTTTACACATGTATGTCGTAAAACGCCTTCCCAGACTCCGCTGATTTGTCTTCAGGGTTTATGAATCTGTTTGATTCTTCCTGAAGCTACTGACTCGATTTTCTGAGCTGTAAAAAAAGGAGATATTTTTGGCAGGGTTACAGGGTCACAGGAGATCCTGTTTTTGCTGCTATTTATCCGTGAGTCAGTGGAATGGAGAAATGCAGCCTTAAATCAGCGCTGACAGGGAGGTAATAATCATCCTAACTGCAGTCTGTTCTTCTTCAAAGGCTCTCGGCCATTTTTAGCTGCGTGTCGTTCGGGGAGCTGATGATGTCATCCCGGCGTCGGCTTTCAAGCTGCTCTTTTTCTGAATCTCTGGTTCCACTGTAAAACCTGCCATTAACCAACCAGAGCGCAGAAAAAGTAAACCTCTGTGTGTGTGTGTGTGTGTGTGTGTGTGTGTGTGTGTGAGAGAGAGAGAGAGAAAAACAAACTGAGAAGAGATGGATTTTCAGCTGAATGAGTTCAGAATGTATAAAAAAAAAAGATGTGAAGAATAAATTTCTCTTTCCAGAAAGATAAATTGGCCTAAAAAAACAAAACAAAACAAAACTTGTAATCATTTTAATTCACCTGATAAAATTTGATGTCAGAAAAGTCTGTTTAAGCAGAAGCAAACATGTTTTCAGTTTGAATGAGAATCGCTTTACTTCAGATCGTCTGAAGAATCTGGACTGGAGCGACACGTTTTAGAATTGTTTTTCCCACCTTCCACTTTGCAATTAAAATCAACTTGTAGAGATTTGAAATACGCTGAGATAAATAATCCATCACAGCAAACAACGTGCTGGTTTTTTTTTTGAAGTAACTTTATTTAATCAACCAAACATGAAGAAAATGTATTTCTCTGCCAGAGAATATAGTCCCTCAAGAAGATGGCTTTTACTGAGAAATAAAAACAGCTGCGTTTTCTACATGTGAACATGCTCGTTAGCAGGCAAAGCGTTGATTTTTAAGGTTGGTCACCTTAAAATTATATTTTTAAAAATTAAAGGGTTTGGCAAATTAACACAAAACTAAAATATGGATTTATAATGAGGAAAATGGTTGTTAATAACGTAATATATAGCATTTATTAGGCTCAATAAAGCAAAACCATTGGTACAGTCCTTTAAAAATATCTGTAAATAACACAGTATTTAATTTTTTTTCAAGGCCATTATTCTGAAATATTAGATACTGAAAATAAGAAACTTCCTGTTTTTATATTCAATACTTTATTATAGGTTTTTTTTTTATTTTAACCTTCTCGTCTTCCCCCTTCTTTCTTTTCTTCTTCTTCATATTCTTATTGTTTTGTCTCTTCTCAGCTCTCGTCTCTTGTGCTTCACATTTTTCACGCTTTTTTTAATGATGCATAAAAGTTGAAATATGATAAATTCTTTGCCGCGGGGTCATGTCTGGTGGGAGAGTTTGGGTTGGCGTGATGCGGTTCGGTGTTTTTGAAGCAGACGTTTCCGTGACGATGCGTCCCTGTGTGATACAGCACAAACTGGAAAAGGATCATTGAAAGTGAGTCAGCGTTTTCCTTCGACGTGAAGCATTAAATGTCTCTGCGGGGAGCCGGCGGAGCGAGACGATGATGAGAGGAAGCAGCAGGTCAGGCCTCGCCGAGGTCTGCCTCCTCCGGGATCATCGGACTGGACTCTGCTGCTCCACCTGTCAATCAGGAGTTCACTTCAGGCTAAACACACACACACACACACACACACACACACAGGCGAGGAAACAGCAGCGGCGTCGGTGTCAGAAGCCGTTTGTTCTGGTTAAAAACCTCCAGAAACATTATTTTTAATTCACAGCACTGAAATGCAGCTGGACATCAGAGACGTTTGGCAGCAAACACGCAGAGTGAGACTGTATGGAAACGAATAAAATTCATATTAACGTTATTTCCTCTCTCTGACGGCGTGGAGCTTCTGTTTCCACAAAAAGTCCCGTTTTATCTCGGCGGGTTTCTTTTTCACGGAGCGTTTCTTTGTGAAAAGCTGAAAAGTTCCTGAGATTTCCTGTCCAGATTCTCGGAACGTTTTTACTCCTGTAAGTAAAGCTGGATATCAATTCTGACATCCTGACTCGATTTGATTTCCACTTTCAAAGCCCCGATTCAGTTCAGTTCTATTCTATTCGATTCTGTTAAATTCAAGAAAATGTTGTTTGGGTTTTGTCCTCTAAATTGCATTATTATATTAAAAAATGAAGACATTCTTTCAAACTATGTAGGAAACTTAATCAGTGTATTAAACAGGTTCAGGCTGACCTTTGACCTCTAGGTGACTATAGAGTGGTTCTGATGCTCTTTGACATCCACATGAAGCTTTGTCTTACTAGCATGACTTCTGCTACTAGTGTTACTTCTACTAGTCGCATTATGCTAGTAGCATTATGCTACTAGCGTTACTTCTGCTACGAGCGTTACTTATGCTACAAATGTTATTTCTGCTATTAGCGTTACTTCTACTTGTAGCGTTATGCTTCTAGCATTACTTCTGCTACTAGCATTACTTCTGCTACTAGTGTTACTTATGCTACTAGTATTACTTCTGCTACTAGCATTACTTCTACTAGTAGCATTATGCTAGTAGCATTATGCTTCTAGCGTTACTCCTGCTACTAGCATACTTAAGCTTCTAGCATTAGTTATCTTACTAGCATTACTTGTGCTACTAGCTTGACTTATGCTTCTCACATTACTTATGCTACTGGTGTTACTTATGCTACTAGCGTTACTTCTACTAGTCGCATTATGCTAGTAGCATTATGCTACTAGCATTACTTCTACTACTAGCATTACTTCTGCTACGAGTGTTACTTATGCTACTAGTATTACTTCTGCTACTAGCATTACTTCTACTAGTAGCATTATGCTAGTAGCATTATGCTTCTAGCGTTACTCCTGCTACTAGCATACTTAAGCTTCTAGCATTAGTTATCTTACTAGCATTACTTGTGCTACTAGCTTGACTTATGCTTCTCACATTACTTATGCTACTAGTGTTACTTATGCTACTAGCGTTACTTCTACTAGTCGCATTATGCTAGTAGCATTATGCTACTAGCATTACTTCTACTACTAGCGNGCGTTACTTCTACTAGTCGCATTATGCTAGTAGCATTATGCTACTAGCATTACTTCTACTACTAGCGTTACTTCTGCTATGTGCGTTACTTATGCTACTGGTGTTATTTCTGCTACTAGCGTTACTTCTACTTGTAGTGTTATGCTTCTAGCATTACTTCTGCTACTAGTGTTACTTCTGCTACGAGTGTTACTTCTGCTATTAGCATTACTTCTACTAGTAGCATTATGCTAGTAGCGTTATGCTTCTAGCGTTACTCCTGCTACTAGCATTACTTATGCTTCTAGCGTTAATTATGTTATTAGTGTTACTTATGCTTCTAGTGTTAATTATGCTACTAGCGTTACTTAAGCTACTAGCATTGCTTATGCTAGTGCTTGTTACGCTACTAGCATTACTTATGTTACTAGTGTTACTTATGTTACTAGCGTTACTTATGCTCCTAGCATTCAATTAATAAAAAATGTGACTATTTAAAAGATCTGTTTTTTATTTCATGAATCAGTATCAGAATCATTTAAATCTGAATCACAATTAAATGTTAATTTTTTTTTCCCGCCCGTATTCACGAGCAGCTTGATAAATGTAAACATCCGTACAGTAAGTCTGGCTCACTGTAAATTTTGCACAATTTATCAGTGTAAAAAAACCATGAAAACTCATTTCCACCATCAGCCAATCAGCACGGTCATCCAGCAGGATGCGTGTTATGATGCAGACGCAGATTAAAACAGGAAGTGTGAATAATTGTGCAGCCGTGCTGTTATGTTTTCATGTTTTCTCTCTTCTTGTGGGTAATTTCACGGCTGTGAGCTGGAACCAATCACAGCTAATAGAGTTTGTATCAATCAGAGAGGGAGACGGATCGGGAGCGTGGGAGTGGGAGCGTAGACAGACAGGAAGTTGAGGAAAGAGGTGGGGGGTGGGGTGGAGGAGGTAAAATTAGAGAAAGCCAGCAGCAGACTAACCTGATGTAACCACTTGCTGTGAAATTACAAAGCTTTATTTGACGGAGGCTTAACGTCCGTCTGCCGCCGCGAACTCACACACACACACACACTCAGGAAACAATTTCCAGGTGTGAAATGGATCCGCTGTGCCGCTGCTTTAGGGATTTCAGCAGACAGAGAAAATAGAAACTTCAATTTGATGAAGACTTCAACTCAGACGCTCTTCCTCTGCGTTTGTCAGGCGGCTCCGGCTGAACCGTGAAGGATTTATCACCTGCTATACGCCAATAATGCACAATTATTAATATGCCGCCTGACGCTGGTGATAAACACACCTGACTGCTGATGTAGCTGCACGACTATGATAAGTACAGTTCAATTAGGAAAACTTTAAAGGATCATACCAGTGATTTTGCCTGATGGGGATTGTCTATACTGGGCTCAAACGTGCACAATCGCTGGTATTTTCTTTAAAACCCAATAAATACGACCTACATACATGTTACATGACAGCAAACCATCTTAATCTGGTCATGATAATGATTTCACTATAAAATCAGGGAAAATAATAAAAGCTGCATGTCTGTAGAGACTTGGCTGCTCGTTAGAGATCCAGCAGAAACGCACACAACACAACATTTAACGAGGCTGAACCTGAAATAATAAAAAAAAAACACGCTTCTACATTTACATTTTTGGCCTGAGAGCTACATGTTGCATCAGATTCTTTGTTCCAGAAACCAAACAGCAGCCAGCAACAAGCAGGAATATCCTCACATTTAGTTAGCTTATTTTCAGAAAAAACTGTTCTCCGTTCTCCTTTAATCTCCCACCAGCTGCCTACACGTGGACGAAGCACGAGCTGCTGCAGCCGTGACATCACACACACACACACACACGTGCCAGGCTTTGTGACATTTCATATTTTCACTTCGACAAGGACGCAGTAACACGGCGTTATGGAACGGAGGAGGGATTTGGTTTCGGTTATTTGGTCCTGTTGCTGCACGGCGTTTCATCATGTCGCCGTGTTCTCACCGTGGGCGCCGTAAACAGAAAAAACGTGATTCGCTGCGTTCAGGACTCAGTTCAGCTCCAGTCTCATCCGTGGTTTGACGGACAGGAAGACGCTCTGAACACTTCAATAAGACTCAGATTAAAGCAATAAATCCTTTTATTTTGAAATTATTAAAAAAAAAAAATCTTGCCATTTTAAAGCAAAATCAGACATTAAAATAAATTAAAATAAAAAAAAAAAAGAATTTAGTCTCATGTTGTTTAGCTTCATATAAGCCATAAAACTTTGGAAGTTCAAAGTAAAGATTCCAGAAACAACAAGTCAAATCTGCAGCAAATAAAACGGATTCTCAGAAGTTTTAAATTGTTTACTGAGCGAGTTTGAAGGATTTAATAGACCTCTGCAGAAGTCTATGACATCATCAGTGTGGGACGTTATTCGCCGTGTCTGTTTGTTGTGTGTGTGATGTGACATCGATCAGAGCGCCGGCAGCGAGCGGCGAAAGCAGGAAGCTTCTGTAAAAGTTCAGAGCCGCTGCCCGTCTGCCAAAGTCAATGTTGTCTTAATGTTCAGGCTCGGTCTGAGGAGGTGAAAAAACGAAAAACCAGGCTGAAGCCCTCGGCTCAAATTAAAACATCACCTGGGTAAACAGACTGGGTTTCCTCCTGCGGTTACACGCCGTGTCACCCCGTCACCGCTTCCTGCCGTCACGTCTCACCCCGCCACTCCAAATCACCCCAAACACGCGTGATTTGGAGCGGCGGGGTGAGGTCGCTGCAGCATCAGCGATTAACACAGCAAAATGCCATATTAGAAGAATTAAAGAAAAGAATTAAAGGCCGTCAGTCACATGACAGGACGTGTGGGGAAAATCATTGGCCAGCTTCACACCTTTACAAGAGAAAATTGAAGAATCATCTTTAAACAAGCGAGGAAAAGTGTCTGATTTAAAGCATGAATCCATAAAAATATGAGCTCGTACCGTCAGAAGGTATCTCTGCTAAAATATAACTCAGATAAGTTTAAATCCTTTCAACAAAATTACTGAAAAAAAATCAAGGATTTATCGATATCACAATTATAATGTAGGATTATTGTCCCTCATTATGCCTATCCTACTTTCTGAAGGCTCCATCATCATCATTTTATATTCTTACTATTATTTTTATTACATTGGATATTAGCTGATGTATTATTATTGTATATACTCGTGTATAAGCCTGATGTTGTTCCATCAGTTTATTTGTTTAGCAAATTCCCTGTTTTTCTGGGTATTGTCATAGTA
>VXCM01003967.1:0-48397 GCA_014773175.1 Lucifuga dentata
CAGATGATTCGCTGTGGTGACCCCTGAAGGGAAAAGCCGAAAGGAAAAGAAGAAGAAGAAGAAGAACAAACAAGACCATCAGTAGGGAGTCTGGCACCCTCTACAGGCTGAAATTAGGTACTGCAGCATAAAAAAATGGGTTTGCTTATCTACTAGGCATCTAATTACAGTCTCATTTGTTGATAGAAATCACACCAAGCACCAGCCTCAACATGAAACTCAACATTTTTGTTACATTCCATCAACCATTACAGGCAACACACTCATGGTCTCTCTCTTCTTTTCTTTTTGTAAATTGAAAATCATTGAGTGAACACACTACATATTGGTTCAAGCAGGCTACAATTTCAAAGGTAACAAATAATGAAATCTGCAAAATTCCTGAATTGTAGTTTTGCTCTATTTTTGTTCTTAAAGGACCATACCAGCCATTTTGCATGTTTCAGCCTAATTTATTCAATTTTCACACATGTAACATTACTGACAATCATTTCCCAAAGCATACTATTGGAACAGTGAATTTAAAAAAAAATGTTCCTACCTTCCAGACCACCACTGGTTTCAGTTCATTCTGGTATGCTATTAAAATAAATTTATTGATATTTGAAATGTTCTTGGGATAGATAACCCATCATCACGAACAACACATATATTCAGTTTTTTTCCAAAGTCTTGTAATTTTGTCATTTAAGTGCAATAAAAAACACGGAGTGAATGTATGTCTCCACCAGGGAATACAGTCCCAAAAGAAGACCTGCATTTATTGAAAAAATTAAACAACCGTGACTTCATAAGGCTTCATAACTATTAGCAGGCGAAACATCGATTTTTAAGGTGGGTGTATCGCTTGAATATTTGCTTTTAAAAGATTAAGAGATTTTTGCAAAATATCAGTTTTATCCTTTGGGAAGAAAATTGAATGAAAATTGGCAAGAAAATTGAATATATTAGGCTCAAACATGCAAAATGACTGGTATGGTCCTTTAATGAGCATAGTTAGCCTGAGAGAAGTGGATTGGATTTATTACACAGCTAAATCCAAAATGTTACATTATTTTTTGCAAAAACTGTAAAACAAATATTAGGAAAGCACTGAACTGCAAAATGTTAGAAATGATCCTTATAGCTTACAGTTTCTAGATTCTGGATCAGATTAATGAAACACTTTGAATAACTGGCATTTTATGTATACTGCTCAAACCACTTTGAAGATTTGCTTATAAGCTTGTAAATGAAATCTTTTTTCTGAACCAGAAAGCAGCATATAAAAAGAACAAAATGAAAAACTAGAGTTGACTGTAAGGAAACAAAAATGGGCAGTTTTGCTCACACAAATCAAGCAAAGACAACCTGTGAGATGTTTTCATCTCCCTCACACACTTTCACTTCTTCATGGAAAAAACGTGTTTTCCATTTCAAGGCAGAGTTTCTCTCAATGAGTAACCAGCCTGCAGGTCCTTAAACGCATCTCAGAGACGCGTCTGCTACACCAGCGAGCCGGCGTGGCTCTGAGCGGGCACCATGAGAGCAACGCCTCCCATGCGTGTCAGCGCTGTGGAGCTGGTGTGTGGGGACACGGTGACTGGCAGGGGCACCTGAGGCTGAGCCCCCTCAGTCCTGTTAGCGATGCTGCCTAGTGGGCTCTGGAGAACCTGTGGGGGGCCCCCATTGGTAGCAGGAAGCCGCTTGTGTTTGCGTGAAGGAGTGCCTCTGACGTTGTACCCTGGAAGTCCCTGCAGGGTGTTGGCTTGTCCAGGCCGCAGCTGGTAGGCATTGATGATGGAGCCGGTGTCTGGCGTTGATGTGGGGGAGTAGGGGAAGTGGAAGTTGGGCTGGTGGGGGTCACGTGGCTGAGGGCTGGTGGCTATAGAGGACAAGGTGCCGTTCTTAGACACCATGTCTGAGCCGGTGTTACTCTTTGCCCACGACACTCGCTTAGGTGCCTGAGCGTCCTCCCTATGGTGACACACACACACACACACACGCACGCACACACACACACACCCACACACACACAGAAATAAACACGATCAGATGCACAACAGTCATGCTTCCACCAAAGCTATACATCTGGTCTACATTTGTTATTTAAAAAATAGAAAACACTTAATCTGGATCTTGATATAATGTATTGTGACTTTCATGAGACACAAATGCAAGATGTTTTTTTAATTCCACTAAGTTCAGAAATTCAGTTGAAAATAGCAAACAAAAAGGAAAAAAAAACAAAAAAACCTTTCCTATTTCAAAATTTTGAGACCTCAAAAATCTTTTTTTCTACCAAATTTGAAATCTATTTTCTATTAAGTAAAGTACAGGACCTAAAATGCTGTTATACTGATAATACAACATCTTTGATGATACGCAGTCACTGCATCTATGTTTTCCAACTAATGAAGTGAATGAGCTGTAAAAATCTGCAACTCTGTAGTAATACATCTCTAAAAAACGATTCAAACTTACTAAAATTATAAATATATTTAGATCAATTCAAACATACATAACAGATAAAAAAACTGACATACATGCATGCATATAAAACAGCTGCAGAACATCATGGTACTTAAATGAACCTTCCCAATTTTCAACACATGGCAAAAATCTCACTTGATCTCATTGGCTATCTCCTCCTCCTCCTTGGTGTCCCTCCTCCTCCTCAGTATGAATATCAGGAAGAGCAGCATGGCCACCAGCCCCACTATTGAGCCCAGTGTAGCCGCTGTGATCACTCCTGCGTTGGAAGCTGTTGAAGAGCACAGAGGGCATTTACATTTCTGAGCGGCTATTTCAGAGTTCAGCGGTGTGTCGTGTAGGAAGCGGCGGTGTACGTACAGGTGATAACCTCCAGGTTAATGGAGCAGCTGTCAGAGCCGGCTGTGTTACTGGCTCTGCACATGTACTTTCCCGACATGCTCTTAGTGAGGTTGCTGAGCCTCAGGGTGCCCTGCCGCTCATCTGCAAAACAGATACACACACTTTATGTGGGCTGTGCATGTCTTTTTTTTTTTTTTTTTAAGAATATTTATCCTCTTTTGATGAAGCATAACACCATAATATTATGCGTTTGGGTCTATGTTGTCAAAGTAACAAAATGATTAGATGTTCACATAAAGGAGATATTTGTGTAGAAAATTGTGTAGTTTGTGTACAGGAGGAAAACTACAGCATTAATATTTGACAGCTCAGACTGAAAGTTGTTTATTTCCTCCAAGGCAGGAGTTTATTCTTAGATATTTTAACATCTAAAACAGTTTAGCTTTCTGGCACCACAGAAATCTGTTCCCCAACTCTTTAATAAACCAATTTAAAGGATCTGTGCCAAAATATGTGTTTATGCCTTAGTTATATTTTATGTATTTATCTGAAAACAATTTTTTTTTTTTTTTTTACTCCTAAATATCATTATCAGTATTTGCTTTAAAACTCCAGTTTGGCAGGGTATAATTTAGTTCTTACAATTTTCTCCTCAAATACACAGATATGATGTATCACCTAAAGTTACACAGTTCTATTCTACAGATGAACCTGTTTCATTACCATCATTATTGTGGAAATGAATTTTGTTACTCCGATTCTCACCCCTAACCAGGAACTTAATCCAGTGTTGGCTCAATAGCTGCTGTCTGTAATGTGTATTGGCATTAGCTGAATCTTCCAGCATGGAGTTTTGTTTGCTCTGTCTCCAGGTTTATCAGGAATATCTTTTCTTACATCAAGGTTAAGACTCCACAACAAGTGTGTTCATGTACCTTCCACCTTTCACAGATGCATATTTTGACTCAACACAATCTGTTGCCACACCTGCTAAAAGGCTGTAGAAAACTAAATGGGCTTCATGGGGAAAATAAATTATCTGAAATCCACTCAGACATCACATCACAAGTGTTTGTGTGGTGGGACTACAAGAAGAACAGTGGTGTGTTTGTGTGTGTGTGCACGCTCTGTGGAATCAATTCTCCGTAGCAGTCCTTAACGGAGAAAACTCACTTACACATGCTCAATGCATTCTGCAATGAAGCAATTCCTACGAAATGAGAGAAATAATAAAACCCAGAGACTCATCATCCCTGCTGAGAAGCAACGATTCACATTATGACAGAAACCAACCAGACAAGAAAATCCTCAACAACTTCTGTATGCAAGCAGTGTTTAGAGGAATGAAGACGGACTGGGCTCCTAGTGATGTTTGATAGCTGCAAACAAACCGCAGCAGAACTAAATCTGTTACCGTTTGACAACACATTAACATAAGAACAGAAATTATTAATAATGATATTATCCTTTATTATGAAATGACTGGTAGTATTACTGACAGATCAAAGCCAAATATGTGAACCTTTCAGCCTGAGTACTAAAGGTCATGCCTCACAGATCAAAATGAACTCAGGTGTCAAATAAAGGGTTGCAGATTAAAGTGGCGTGCACCTTTCCATCACAGATGATTTCATCCAGATATGAAAACCAGCAGAAAAGCAGCAAACTTGAGTTTTGAAAAATTATCAAAATGTCAAATGACAGTTTGGAGAGAGTTCACAGCGATCGGGATCTGGTACCGGAGCAGGAAGCCGTCTCATGTTTTACATCCAGACAGGATCGTGACTCGCATTGCGCATCTGCTGCTGCAAGGTCAACGAGCCACATTTATCAAAGCTCTGATGCCTGAAACGCGATGAATGAAAATCAGATTTTATGTGAAGCACGTGGAATATTATACAGCACTGCTTTTCACAATTTACAGAAACACACACACAACTGACATTTAACTTGTGCAAATAACATACAATACTAAACTAAAGAAAGATTAGGAGACTGTTTTAATCTGCATTGTAGAGGACACAATACGAAAAGTAAAAAAAAAAAAAACAGGTACTGTTTCGTTTTTTTGAGAATGACTGTGACATCTCCCACAGTATGTTCATTCATTACCTGCATCCACAGGCTGTTCCACTCCACTAGTACTATTTCTATGGACTCAACAGTATTTTTTTTATGTTTCTATGTTGAATCTGACAGATGGTCATGAGATTTTTATGCCACACGACACTAACCTGTCTGAGCTTATCAGCAATCTAAATATAGCATACAATGAAAAAAAAACTAACAAAAGCAATAGGCTGACAGCTATATCTAACACAACACACATAATGTAAAGATATAAAGGAAAAATTTAACCCATGATCGCAAAATCTCTCAAGTCCTACTTATATATTCAGGAGTAAACACCAACTGATTTTTCAATTTAAAATAGCAGATGATTCAGTTCTTTTTCTGATTACACTAAAGAAAAAAGCACCATCTGCTGTTCACTATCAGAGAGCGATTCCAGGGAGCTTAACGTGATTGTGTTTCTGACAATTTCATATAAGTATGCTATATTTTCTGCTTTTAACACAAAGTAAATTTATATTACATAATGCAAAAATTACATGCTGATGCTCCATTCTCAAAAACAAATAAAACCTGTGACTTTTTGGAGTACAATTCTTGTTGCAGGGTCTGTACCCGTTAGATACAACAAAATATTTTCAAAAAATGTTTGCAAATTTTGTATCATTACAAAAGTAATATTAGATGCCAAAAGGTACACATCTCATCTCATAAAGGCTGGAAATGTACCTCTAATGTTACATCTACAGTGCGACCAATGAATATAAAAACATATTTCCTTCTGTCACAATAAATGAGTGGCGTTTGAAACCTTTTGAAACTTAATAGTTTAATTGCCAGCTATTTATGTCGCTAATTTGCATAAATGTCTTTTTCCAGACATTCATCACACATTTAGCTGATACTTCATATATCTTTAAGTTTGAGTAGCATTTCATCTGACCTTAAACATTTGCTAAGGCTTCTATTAATATAATATATTTTGAAACAATCTTATAGGCCGACTGACAAAATGGGTTGATATTTTTTCCTTTAAAGCTTTTCTACACTGCTGGTTTTCTATGATTTGACAAGTGACAGTTCAGTGACAGTTTGATGGAACTTGTCTCCACACAGTTTGTGGGAGTGGGAGTGGGATAGGTCTGAGAATAACAAGCAGGACATACATGAGTGAAACCCTTACCCATGAACCCAAGGACAAGCAAGGGCTGAGGGCAGCTTCTCCATTCTGGTGTTTTGCAGGAGGAAAGATGGCAGACAGACAGTGAGCATGAGTGTGAGGAGGGGAAAGACTGTTACAGAGTGATGGGGAAAGAACGGAGGAGTGAGACGTGCTGCTGCACTCTCAGTTCCAGATCCAAATTATATATTATTACAGGCCTGATTGAGTAAGGACATGGGGTTTGTTAGATTAGGCAACAAGGTCAACAGGAAACGAGGAGTGTGAGGGAGGCGCAGCAGAGAGAAAGAGAGGGAGAAAGAGGAAATGCTGAAAGAGACGATGGTAGAGTACAGATCATGTGTTGGAGGACTTTTTGGTTATCAGGAGATGAAGGTCACAGATGAAAGCAGTGTCAAGTGTCAAGTCAATCCTCCATCAATCAGCATAAGTCCTGTTGTTCACAAACATGTTTTCTCTGCAGCGTCAACTGGGAACAGACATTTACAAAATGATGCAACACTGGAAGCTGGTTAGCTTTGGATATATCTAACAGGTAGTGGCAAATGTTTCTTTACCAGCTAATGCAACATTTGTAGCTAGCAGTTAGCTTTGCAAATGTTACATTTGTAACTACCATAACATTTGCTATTAGATTGACATCCAGATCTAATGGCACTTCCTAATAGCTGAAGTTTGATGTCTCTGTGTAGCAGCGAGATGAGTGACAGGTTTACCACCACATCATTTCAGCGCCGCTCGTGTAAACAGCCTGAGGCTACAAAAACACCAAAAGACAGAAATTTCCCAAACTAAAAAAGGCTGAATGACTCTTTCTGCACATTGGTTTCTCATTTTGCATGTAGGAAAATATTATACTTGTATGAGGGGAAAGTAAGTTGCGCTGGCTATATGATTACTTAAATACCAAAAGTTCTGAATATTGTGCCATCTTTGCTGTAGTTCAAATAAAATTTCAATGACATCTCCACAATGCAGAGGGCAACAACATATAAAAAAATCCCAGATTTAAGCTTTAAAATTGTCAAATTTTGCTCAGTTGTATAAATGATGCCTGTTTTTGAAATTCACGTGAATCGTGTCTCATCATCCAGTGACACAGTTTGAAAGTTACGTAGGCATAGTGTGAAAAGATAAATAATGCTCACTGTGCATTGGGGAGAAGAAGACTTCGGAGGTGGGTGCGGCTTTGGTCCATTTGTACTGAGGAACAGGCTTTCCATGACCAGACTTACAGCTCAGAGTCACGTTTCCCTTCACCACAGCCTCTCCTGCCATCGTACACACCGGAGGAGATGGAGGGACTGAGGAGATAGAAAAGCAAAAATAAGATCTAGTGCTGCAACTACTGATTGGAAATACCATCTATCAAGTATTTTTGAAATAACTGATTCAACAAAATGGTAACAAACAAGTGATATGTAGAAAAATGCTCATTTTGTCCGAGCAACAGTTAAAAGACCACCAAAATGATTGAATTTCCAGTGATAAGAAGCAGAAAACATCAGCAAATACCCATAGTGGAGAAGCTGTAACTTGATAAAGGAATAAAATGATCGAGTATTGATGACTGAACAAAGAAAGAACATAAGAATAACAGCCTCTCAGCGAACTTGTAATATCAGCAAGAAATCTACCCGGCAAGAAACTGGAGATGTGGAGGTGTAGTAGCCATATTATATTAAAATAAAAAAAATGTTGCTCCCTGTTTCCATCTGCTGCTGAAGATGATATAATAACCTGGATAATCTCTAAAGAGCAGATGAGTTCTATTTGGACAGTGTTTTCTCCCGTAAGTATATGATTATTACAGATGGTAGACCGATCCCAAGCCCTTTAAAACATATTCTACATTTAGTTATCAGCAGCCTGCTTTCTATCTGACCTGCGTTGGCCCTTATTGGATCATATCTGGCTTGGGTTACTGTCATCTGTTACCTTTGACATTAAGGCTCATCTGTCCAGAGATGCCCGGGCTTCCCGGGATGATGACGCTGCAGATGTAGAGTCCCGAGTCTGATTCTTGGGTGTTGTTGATGTAGATGGAGAGGTTGGCTGAGGGCATCGTCACGCTGAAGCCGACCCTTTTGGTGAACTCGTTTTGGCCGTGACCGACCTCACCTGAGCTGAAGTTTATCACCTGAACACGGCAACACGTTATTTATCTACACAATTAGTTAGACATTTCTATATCAAATTAGTTCTTTTTATAAAATAGAAATCTCTGAGAAATTCAAATGAATTGAATATGAAAGGCATGTTAAGATGTGCAGATTAAGCATGTAACAGGATATTGCGTCCTTCATAAAGATAATCCTGATATGTACAGATGGCGGATAGTGAATTTTAGGCTGATTTGCTGTTTGAGATAAGCTGACAGGCAACACACAGTTAAAGTGTTTCGATTATAATAATCACTGCAAAGGCCACATACATACGTACACGCACACACACAGTATGCAGATACTGTATGTGCAGTTTCACCAGCAGCTTGAGCTACATGCAGGATATGTTGAGTCTGAATGTCGTTAGCGGCTTCCTGTACTTCATTAACAGCATCCTTCATTCCTTCCACGTTGAATTAGTCACCAGCACTGGTGATAGTGGCAATAATCCTGATCTTAAAGCGTTAGCATCTAGTTCACCTTCACTAGATGAGTTTCTCAAGATATATCAGTAGTATTACCATAAAAAATTCACATCCCCTTATGTAATTTTAGAAGTGACTAAGGCCACAAGTAAACTCGTTTTAAACTTTGCATACAATTGTGTACATAGTTGCTAACAGTGTTGCTCACATGCTTGTGTAATTTTGTGTAATTGTATGTCAATCTGGAGGAATAAATACTATACCAGGAGGCAGTGTGAGGGCTGAAAAAACATCAAGATATTTTTTGTTTATCTGTGTAAAAAAAAAATGGCAACAATCTGGAGAGTTCAGTGTTTTTCCTATATTACGACTAGCAGCTGAATGCTGCAGAACTGAATCAGCTTCTAGAAGCTTTCAGCCATTTTTCTAGTTGATGCTGCACGATGTGGCAATCAAGATGTGGACATTACCGCCCGTGCATAGTGAACATCAAGAAGAATCCTGGCATATGACTTTGTATGAACAGTAACAATATCCACCAGATTCTTTTGTTTTTTTTTGCGAGATGAAACCAGTTCTAAAATAAGAAAACCAGAAATGAATCATTCGTGGATGCATTGCAATGCATTGTTTGTAGAATTGATGCTGGAGAATCTTCCAATAACCTCCAGTAATACTGGACCAGTGATCAAAATGTGCTATTTTATTAATCCCTCTAAAGAAATTCTCTCTACACTGCAGGTCACAAGTTCAGCTACAGTGCAGCTCTGCTGGGGATTTCACTGATACCGTGATTTGTTCAAGGACATCTCAGCACGTAAGTACTACAGACATTTTTGGTCACTACCCAGGAAGAAATGAATTTCGTTACCCCGCCTTAGAAAAAATTGTATTACTGTTTCATGTTTTGAGCAGCTCACCTGCAGAGTCTCGTTTCCCATGAAGTTCCAAATGGCAGAGTTTTTGGCAATGTCTGAGTTGGGGCTGTACCAGGCCTGCAGCACCACCATCTGGCCCCTGACCACCTCCATCTCTTTTTTGGGGATCTCCACACTCTTAGTATCACCTGGAACAGCAACACAAATAGCTATGGATGAAGCTCAAACACTTCATGGTCGCTGGCATTGTACTGAAAAGGTCTGGTCTGCAGTAACTCACATTTTGCAAAACTTCATTCTTTCAACTTTTATGTTTTCAAACTAATTATTAGTCAGCATTTGACATATTAAGCAATAGTCCTAATTAAGAAAGAAAAAGAAAAACAATCTAATAATTAAAGATTAAGTTTCCTTCAGAGCAACAAAACTGCTTCTTCCAGGCAGGAGTAAAGCCAGATGCCCCCAGCAAGCAAATCTGATGATTTTCTCAAAGCATCTCGTGCAAATTTAAGTTCATCTTCAAGCATCGCAGTGATCAGCAAATCAGAAAAAAGCTTTCAGAAAACCTAAACCAGTTCAGTGAATGAATAGATTTTCAGAAAAATACCAAACCTATGCTATTTAAATTGATATGAGAAGTAAAAAGTAAGAAGTTTCAGGACTTTTTTCCCTTGTATTTTCCCTGCTGGAACTTTATGAAAACAGGCTTAAATACTAAAAGAAGCTAAAGCAATTTTTTTAACACAAGAAACATGCAAAAACCTTCCTAAGAGGAGAAATGATGACGTAGAAGATACATATGGGGATGAAGCACAGCATAAGCATTGATAGCAATTCAAAAAAAAAAAAAAAAAANAAAAAAAAAAAAAAAAAAGAAAGAAAAGCAAGAAAACAAGGAGAAGAAGAGAAACTCACAGAGTTCCCAGTCACCTGAACCAGACAGCTGAAGCTGGATCATCTGATCCCAGCAGTCCGTTTCCACCTGCATCTCCAGCATGAAGCCCGACTCAAAACTCAGCCAAAGAGAGAATCAAATAAACCAATAAACCACCAGCAGGTCCAACGAAACCCTCAGACTGCAGAAACTGCTGGAACTTTAGAGAGAGTCCCTCATAGACTCAAATGGATGATGTGGTAGAAGGATAAATAGGGAGGAAAACAGAAAAATGAAAGAATATGATCCATACACAGCAGCAGCTGAGATCTCTACACATCTGTTCATCCAGGCATGCCTTCCTTCTTTTTCAGATACAAGCATACACAGCCAGGAGAATTATACTGTGATTGGTGGGGGTGTGATGAAGGGGGGGGGAAGAAACGATGAAGAGGACTAGGAAAGTGTGAGTGTGAAAGACAAACAGAATGTGTGTGTGTGTGTGTGTGTGTAAGTGTGTGTGTGTCAGAGAATTTGTTTTGACTTAAAATGACACCACGATTCACTTCTTTATTGGTGGGGTCACTGGGATGAATTGACCTTGCTGCCATGGGGTTCCTGCCCCTTAATTTCTGCCCTGAACCGAGTAAAGTCCTGCTGACTTAATCCCTAAACAATCCCAGATCAATCCTCTCACCTCACGTGAGCAAAAGGGCTCAGCTGGACATGGATATGATGCAACACATGGCGACTTCACTGCGTTTGCCTCCACTGTGACGGCATAAATAACCATTAGTGGGTCATTTCGTTTACATTTAATCACTCGTGTCATGCGATCGCTGCCCTGCCTGATCCCTTTCAAATGCGGCATCTTCAGGTCAAACTAAGTATATTCCCCAGAATGTTTTTATTTTGGAATGATATACAGCAAAATCATAGGTGTAATTTAAAGCAAAATGTGTTAAGTTCAAGGACATTAAATAAGTAAACGGACTTAACCATAATATTGTAACAATGCTTTAATAAATTGCAGATAATGAATGATAAACCTGAGGTAACATTTTCTTCTTGAACATTAACTTCACCTCTTGACATTTCTGAAAAAAAAAAGAGTAGTAATAAATTATTCATCCAGCAACCTTAATGAATGCATCATTTCAATCTTCGGAAGATTAAAACAGCTGTGTTGCCTCAGAATCAGTTAATGTAATCCTTTTCATGAATTCAAATAATTTCTTTCTTTAGAAAATGAAAACCAGTAAAATCTGATGGCAGCACATCAAGCCTTCAATGCATTTTTTAAAACTTTCACCTTACATAAATGTAGGCCTGTGTTGCTTGAAATTCAAGTATGTAATTTCAAATAAACGAGAGTCATATTTATTTTGATGAGAAATTTTGTTTAGTGTATTTTCTTTTGACAATAATTAAAAAATGGCTACATGAACACAAAGCAGTAAAAGATACTGTACAACTTAAGATTTCTCGTATATTTGTCTTAACTCACACTGAGTTTGAATTGCTCGTTTGAACACGCACAAGAAACTCCACACAAGCAAACCCACACATACACGTGCACACAAGAAATCCAGTTGTTACTTTAAAAAAGTGGGCTTGTGAGACTCTCAAACTGCACAAAAGTTCACCAGAATTTCAGACGTGATGTAAATTCATTAGCTCACCGATCACTTAAAACAGTTTGGACAAATAATGAAATTTGGCTCCAGCTCTTGATTTAGTTGGCGACTGTCAAATCAGGGTTCAAGTTATGGAAAACTCCTACAATGGCTACCGAGCTTCAGTCCACCAGCCAAACTGTACCACACCGTACCAAAAACCACGACCTTGAACCGTGATACGTAACAAACTATGAGCTTTCTGAACCGCTACACCCCTCGTTTGTTTATTATTAGCACATAAAAAAAGGTGACAACCCCTGCAATGTGTAATATGATCATGTAATCATAAAGCATGTCTTCATATCATGCCAGACCTGTAAAGCCATCTGATTGAGATTAACATGTTTACATAAACATAATTCCTACAAATTTGATATTTTTTCTTAATGTTCTGTAGCCCACAGAGAACACAGCAATTGTTTAATTTGTATTTTTTTTTCCAGATGTGAAACACAGGATTTTTAAAAAAAATACTGCAATTCAATTTGCAGGCTTGTATTATCTTTTGCTATAATAAATATGCAAAAAAATATTTGGATGTGCTGTGAAAATTACATAACACTGAGAACCTGTTTTATCAGCGCAATGACTGACTGTAAGACTTGATTGGATTCAGACGTGATTGTGTCAACATGGACAAGGCTTGAATTTTTTCATTTTTTTTCCTATGCTGTGCAGCACCGTACAAGCAGGATATTCTGATGAATATACATTGTGCAGCAAAGAATCAATCAGAGGAGGATCAGGTTTGTAGGCTGATGAGTCGTGTCTTGATGTGAATGAGCGACAGCTGTAGAGAAAGACGACGGCTGCAGACAGCAAATCTGAATGATACATAGAATAATTCCCTGCAGTCTCCTCACTCCAGACTATACTTGTGATTCTTTGAGCAGGTTTATCCTCAGAACTGTGTCATTCGATTGTTTATTAAATAAAAGAAAATCTTCCCTAATCCGTGGCCGTCGCCATCTGGGACGCGTGCATGGCTGTAGACAGACAAACAGTGACAGTTCAAGATGTGGATGTTTTTACAAAGTCAGTCTAAATCTCTCACAAGAAAAAGATTTAAAACAAAAAAAACAACAACACACAATCTCCCAATAAATTGGATGTGTATCCTCTGTAAACTGTGTCATTATATTTTGCCACAGGCTACTGTTTGGTCTTGCCACGCTTTACATCTACTAATTGGATTCTTTTCTTTAGAATAAACACTGTGTTTGTTTTCCTGGAGGACGCCCTGGTGGACATCGTTGGCGTCTCACTTATTCAAGCCACAGCAATGGCAATTAAGACCGACTCTGAGCTCTGAAACCTGCACCAAACAAAGGCTTAACGCTGTCATACACGTCTGTGCTGAGACAATTAAGAGATCAAATGTGCATTTACTGTAGTATCGTGAGTGGTCCATAGGGGGCAGCACATTCATATGATAAAACAGCTCATTTGATTCTAGCCAGAATTTGATCTGAAAAACATTCTTAACAGCAAAAATTATTTCCACAAGCAAGAATCAAGTCCACAGCAAATAAAGTGCAGACAGAATAGAAATTAGAATAGAATGAGCTTTTGGAATCCAGGCTAAGTAGGTGTAGGTATTAAATTAATTATTACATTTGTCGTTCATTACTGAATTACATTTAATTTGCATGTCTAATAAGGCGATCTAACCTAATTCTGCTGTTTGTGTGATCAAGTGCCGGAAAAGTGGGTCCCTCTCTGAAAGCCCTTAGGGAGCATATTAGGTCTGTGTGAAGATAAACTGATCCTCTTTAACCAGCCCCGCTCTATCTCTCTGAATAATCTCTCTCTCTCTCTCTCTTTTCACCCATGTCTTTTTCTCATGAGAGTCTGTCTCTGCGGCCAGAGTTTTAGCTGATGCTCAGATTTATTCCCCGTTGACACTTCTCCCTCTTCCCAAGGACACAACATGGTGGGTCTGCTGCCTTCTGAATGATCTGCTCATCTGAAGCGAGTCAAAGCACGCAGTAACGTGTTTGAGGATTAAAGGTCACGTCCACATGAAGAGAGGCTGCTCTGTTTGACAGTGAATTTATCTAAATTCCTAAAAGTACAAAATTCTAAAAGTTCTAAAAGCATTTTAAAGAAGTAAAGGACAAACCAAAAATGAAGCTTTCAAGGGCAGTTGAAGATCTATGTATTTGGCTTACTGGATCCATTTGTACTAGAGTGAAACAGCAACTATTACAATATTCAACATCAATATTCCACACTAAAAATGAATTTACATTTGTCTGAAATATGCAAATTTGTACAACTATGGACAATTATGTTTTCAACCAGCTTGCGTCTTACTACATATTTTTTAGTAGTAGCAGCGTAGTAGATACTCTTACAGTTTCATCAAGGCATTCTACTTAAAAGCATATGGAGAAAACTACACTGCAAATTATTCCGGACTTGAAACGTTAAAAGAGGACAAATGCGAAGATAATTAGGGAGTCATCCAGAAAATTTGCGCTAATCTATGACTTTTTGAGAGACAGGACAAGAAAGAAAGTAGGACAACAAAATAACCTTATTGGTGTAAAACTGCACATTGGACTCAGCCTACAGGCTTCAAGCAGATGGTGTTTCAATTATAAATATTTGGGAGAGGGCTCCTTTAAATTGGACTGTATTAGTGTGATCTCTGCAGCTATTTTAAGCCATCCTGATTGTGGTATCTCCTCACAGTATCATTAATCCCTCTTAACTTTTGATTGTGGTTAAATTGATTCCACACACACACACACACACACACACACACACACACACACACACACGGTTCAAAAGTCCCACAAACTCCCTGGTTCTCTCACAGGGTCTCGATCACTCTTCCTCCCACACATATTAACACACACACGTGTAGCGATACAAAAAAGCAAATTTTAAACATTATTTAAACAAGCACACTCATGATCACACATCTGTGTCAGATGAGATCAGAACTGGAAGTAGTCTACTGTGCTATTTTGTGAAATAAGTACAAGATCAAAATTGCAATCGGGCAATTACTAAACCACAAAAAGCTGTGATTAAATAAAAATATACTGTATATATGTGTGAGGAGAACCACAAAATGCTATTATTATGGTAGTGGCACTGCACCTATGCCATGGTGTGGTAATTATGTAATCCTCAAGCTGCCTCATGGGGGCATATATAGAAGTCAATCACATGTAGCATATCAGTAAGACTAACCAACTTATCTTCAATATTAAAACATTATATTTGAGGTTATAAGAGCTCATCTGCCTTTGCAGATTAACAGCCTTTCTCTATGGAACATTCCACGGATCCAGGAAACTGCAGGCCTCTGTGCCAATCGGAGGTCACTGAATAGATCGCCATCTGTGCCACAAAAGCATTAATTTTGGTGCTAACCAGGAGAAGACTTTCTTTCCCCGGTACTCATCAGATAACAGGGGCCTAGAAGTCATAAAAACTGGTGTTTTATGACTTTAATTGATATAGAGACATCACAATCTTGACGCAAACACACACAAGGACATTCCACTTTTCTGTGTTCTACAATTTTAATTCTTTAAGTTGTGATTCTGTAAAGAAATACAACAAATTAATTAGCCATTTTCTTAAAATACTGTGTATTTGGGACGTTGTTTTATGTGTTACTTGTAACTAATTTAATCAGACCTAGCGCTGAAAATGATCCTCTGGGAATTTACGCAATCCCACAGGGCCACCTGTTGGACACGTAAAGGTACTATTATCCTTCATGTGGACACAAATGATCCATATTCTCTTAACGTACCGGTAAATAAAAATCATATCAGACTTGGATTGTAGGGTTAAGGACTATTACATATATCACAGTACATTGCCTTGTCATACACATATGCATGCTTGTGTTCACTAGGAAAAATCTAAGTTTCAAATCACTCTTATTTTATCACTATACCAGATATTATTTAATTGTGTTTTAATTGTGACCGTTGTTGGCAATGGTAAATTGGTGAACATAAAGATTTTGTGTGTATTCAGCATAACGAGTCACTTTAATCAAGAGATGTCAGTGAAATATCAACTAACAGTTCCACCACGTGAAACCTGAAACCCGAAATTAATTAGTAATCAAAATCTCCTCAAGACAAAGAAATGGGGTGTTCCCTCAGAAAGAGCGCCAACTGCCTCATCAATATTCCAAGAGATATATAGTCTTGTATGTCTTGTGTCTTCATCTAGGTTTAGTTTTCTTAAGTTTTGTTAAGTATTTTTCTTTGATCACCTTTAAGTTTTTTGTTTAAGCCCTTTAAGCCTAAGTTCCCTCAGTTTTAGAAGTTTTATGTCAAGTCTCAACAAGTGTTGCTTTGGCCTTATTTTTGTTAGTTCTCCGTTAAAATTAGAAATTTGTATATTTACTCTGGCACCCTGAAGTTTTTATTTTTGATCAAGTTATCATTCAATTAGTTAGTGACAATCAGTACCTCAGTATCATCATCTTTGCAAAGACTGTCAACGCCGAACTGCTTCAAGCCCAGCTGAGCAGCTCCAGAATCTTGTGCCATGTGAGATTGAACCATGAGTTGCGTGTCATCTCTATCCATGGTGTCACCGCAGTGGGGACCCAAGATGGTCGACTTGCCGAACCTACCGGACCCCATCCTACTGTGACCCGAATCAACACGCATCACGACACTGAGTGGTTGTTTCTCTGCTGGAAGTTCTGTCTCCTGTTTGCCTGTCCGCCATGGAATCATCATCAAAAGCAGGAAAACAACTCTCCGTGCTGATACAATAGTGATGCAAGTTACTCCTAAATTTCTTCCTTCTTTCATCTTTCATTCATCTAAAGTTAGATTGGTCTCAATATCCCCAAATAATTTCCATCTGGGTAATTTTTGAAAAACGCTGTCTGCTAACTTCCTGTTACCAACATCCGAAGCGTTTTTCATTGACTATATAATCATGACGTTTTGATTCTCCCTCATCATATATGCTTCACTTACATTGTTCACTATGTTTAAATGTTAATACATATTTACACTGTGAAATACTCCCTTGAGTGTGTCTTCTCAGCATCGTATTTAGTGGACCCTGAAGAAGAAGAAAATAATTCATGATCCTTCAGATAAAATTGATAAATGACAAATAACTGATATATTAACATTAAGTAAGGTTTGTTTCTCCACAATCTGTGGAGTGCTGTCCCAAATGAAGCAAACACTGCTCTATTTTTCATCAGAAGATATTAATTCCAAATCTTACCTGATGCAAAATCACCACAAATTTAACCTATTAGTTTTGTCGTGTGTGTAGTTACTCTACACACACGACAAAATAGGAGCATTCTTTAACCACAAAGTTAATTGTTGTGGTCAAATGTAAACCACTTAGAGCTGCTTGCTTTGCTGTCTCACGGCAAGCGACAAACTCCCTGGGTGAGGCACGTTACCATTTTGGAGGAAATGACTTCCTTATAAGACCCTGCAAGAAGCTGTAGGATTACCGGCGCACTAATGACAGAATAATGGCTGCACTTTAGAGAGACACCTCATGCTTATATCTTCTTAGCTGCACCTACTTAAGATGTTTAGAATAATCATTGTTCAAAATTACCATTACCATATGTGTGGGGGTAATTGCTATATGATTTTTTTTTTTTTTTTTTTTTTTTTTTTTTTTTTTTTTTTTTTTTTTTNCTTTTTTTTTTTTTTGCTAAAGGAACACTGTCCACACCATCACCAATAAAATGACACATTACCACTTCTGAGTCATGGTCACAAATACACATTCTTAAAGGTCATCATCACTCATCTGATCAGTATGTTAGTTCTTATCCTTTAACAAAGTTTGGCACTTGTTACACTTGTCCTGCAATAGTGAGGAGAGAATATAAATGGTCGAAACCAACCTAGAAACAAAATCAAAACAGAACCACTAACTCTTAATTTCCTCGCTGCCTCTGGCATTATGCTTCTCAGTTTCACATCAATATCTGAGGCTTTGTCTCCGCTGCCTGCATGAAGGAGGATGGATGAGGTTTGAGTGGGACGTAAAGCACAGAGGCAAATGTCGTATGATATATTACGAAGCCTCATCAATGTTGAAAAGCAGCTCAGATATGCTGCAATTCCTCATTTCTGCAGCTATTTATATAATCTTTATCTGATTAACATTAAACCATCAGTGACATGATGATTGTCACCACAACCTTTGATAATCATCTTTTCATTGATCAGCGCTTAAACCTGAAGCTGCAACCACCTGGCTTGATGACAGGATGTTCAAATTAACTGGAGTATCAGTGAAAAAACAAAATAAAGACCTATTTGCAGTCTTTTTTCTCCAATCCAAAGGACCACACTATTGTTCTGTGACCTTTGAACTCTTTCACGTGTTTGCTGCTTGTCCTCTGACTCTCCTTACAATGCTTGTTTACAAGAATGATTAAGAATTTACAGCGACCGAGGCATGCATGCCTGCGTATTTATGTCAAATGCCGTACATTTTCTTTCACAGCTCTGACATCTAACACATTCACACACAACATAAAACACAACAAGGACCAATGGAAGACCAGGAAGCAGGGTTTTCTAGTCAACGAGAGAAGCAGGAGTCAACAGGAGCAGCAGGTTGAGGCTTTGATCACATGCAAATGCCACACAGTATAGGACATATGGTGGGTGTTTATATAGGAAAACAAAGACTTCTACTTTTTCACTTTTGCAAAGTGCAATGGAGTGCAGGTGCAAAAATGTACACATTTACTAAAGTACTGAACTTAAATACAAGTTCCTTACTTTTATATTTCTATTGTGAGCTGTCTGTCACTTCACTGATGGCTGCATGTAGTTACTAGTTATTTTGAAGGTTGCTGTTTTTCAGGTAAAACCTTGTATCTCAAGCTTGCTTTGGATGATTGATATAACATATTTTTGACATTATCTTAAGACGTTAATGAATTTAGTCAACCTGTATAGGTTTAATGAAAAACCTTGTGCTTCCAACTTTTTGTATTTATTTCCTTTCTTTTTTTCAAACTGTTGAAAATTGGAGGTGAGTTTTTGGCAATGCAGTGTTAGCTTAGCCGCTACACTCACTTCAGCTGAGTATTTTATTTTGGCGATGCCATTTGTTTTATACACTACAGAAGACTAGCAGGTCAAGTTAATCTGGGTAATTGTTTACAAACTGAAATATAGGATTTAGTTATTATTTCTATTTTTACTTAATAGACTCTACTGTGCCTATGTTCACATATACATTTTTTTTTTACTCTGGTTTTTACAATTTGCAGTATTATTTACTTCTGCAATCATCAATAATAAAATACTGTTCAGTGTTACATTTTTCATATCATCATAAATGTTATTACATCCTTGAGATGTCATATTATTTTAAGACTATATCACCCACCCCTACTGGGTGTGCTGGATGGGGTGGGGGTGTATTAGTCAGTCTGGCTCAGACTGGTTGATGCCAGCAGCCCATTCAGCCCAGCTGTCCATCACAAGTCCCGTAGTGCCTTTTCTTTCCTTCCTCCTTGGGTCTTAGTGACAGGGAATGAAAGGCAAACCGAGAGCTTAAATGGGTCTGCAGTGTTACACCACAACACCACCCATAACCACCCTGCCACCCCTTACGCTATCTCGGGTCTTTGAAGAAGATATTTATAAACCATTTGTGTAGCAGCAGGGCGAGGGTTGGCTGTTTTATCTCCCAGATCTGTCATGTGTTTCCATGCAAGAGACGAGCTGAGCTGACAGTGACAGACTGAGCGCTGATAGAGCTGCTGCTACAGAAGTAAAGGGTCTAACTCTGTGTCTGAGGCCCTGAATGCCTCACCACCTCACTGCCTGTGGGACGCAGGAGCTTAATGCAGTGCCACTGTAATTAAGAAGTTGAGTGATCTGATTTTAGATTTCCAACAAGCTGTCATTAGAGAGGAATTAGAGGGCAAGGCCTATAATCTGAATACACAGCATGTGATGCTCAACTGCATCCAAGTTCATCATGGGAAAGTGGAGTACGGTGTCATACTCACAATTTAACGTCTGAAAATGAGGACAGTACTCTTTCTTCTGTGATCTTAACTCTCAGCTCCCTTTGTTTTGTTTAGACAGAAAGTAAGCCTTTAAAGCTGGGTATCATTCAATTGTTCTCAATACCAGTATCAATACTGGCACTTTTACTTGGATACCAATTCCTTAATATTTTTCTAGTACTTTTCTGTTTTTAATAGACAAACTCCTGAGAAAAAGAATACAGCACTTTGAAATGAAAAAAAAAAACACCCT
Source organism: Lucifuga dentata (assembly GCA_014773175.1). Classification (NCBI taxonomy): domain Eukaryota; kingdom Metazoa; phylum Chordata; class Actinopteri; order Ophidiiformes; family Bythitidae; genus Lucifuga; species Lucifuga dentata. Next base: position 20,350 of record VXCM01003967.1, read on the forward strand.
TATTAGCATCTAAAAATAAAATTTCACAGAAAGAAAAATACGAGACATTTACTCTTCAGTTTGTCAATGATCAGATGGACTAGTTGTGTATCAAAACTAGGACTCGGATGACACTGTTTTGTTTTGTTTTTTTTGACGGTGAAGATTTCAATTTATACTGAGAGAAATATTTTTTGATCCCTAGACCTCTATCTATTAACAGCAGCTGTACAGGAGAAAAGATGAACTTTCTCCAGACAATCTGTGGTTAATTCTTCCTCCAGATGCTTCTGTGTAAAATCAAAGTCAGTGCCACAACCTATGATCAGAGCTACTTCAAAGCCTGGACACACATTGTGTAAAGTGAAATCCAATCCATATAGCTGACTTTGAAGGTTCTAATCGATAACATTCAGGCTTCTTTTCTTAGATTATCCCATTTATTCTGTAGTCAAGAGAAAATGACTTTCTCACAGACCACGAGTCCCACAGTGCCCTTTCTTTCCTTCCTCCTTGCTAACTCGTGGGTCTTAGTGGCAGGGAATGAAAGGCAAATGACAACCAAAAAAAAAAACCTGATGCAATGCGTCTTTGAGATGATTGAAAGAGTTTGTCCAAATGTCAATGTACAAAATCCAAGGTTTATTTTGGAATTACAATTTGCTTTACTACCTGGCCGATTGAGAAAAAATATTTATTTCATGATAAGAATTTATTTTTCCTTTCAATTATTTAACATTAATTAAAGATGATAGTTTTGTTAATATTTTGAATGAAAGATCAAGACAATAAAAAATAAAGACTTTTTTTTTTTTTTTTTTTNTTTTTTTTTTTTTTTTTTCACAGCCCGTTTTGCTTTTATTTACCAAGGCTGCCAATATTTGTGGAGGGCATTATCCAAACATACACACCACTACAAACACATTTTAAAGCATGTTATATAAGAGTTCTCTATTAAATTACTAACGCTGAGTGAGGCTCACTTTACATCACAACCTCTACCTATACCTTAACTACGGAAATGAGGTTATTAAAAATTTACATCACCCAGTGCACAAGCCATTACATAGGCTAAATCAATATTTTAAAAAAATGCCTAATTTTAGCATGACATGCCAGAATGTATTTAGGACACAGTGGCCAGACTTCTCCACACATTTCCTATAATGGAGCAGGTGGATACAGGACACAGGCACATTTGTTAAATAGGGAAGTTTAGTAAATACGACACTGATAAAGAAAACAAATATATTTAGTAAATTATACAATAAAGGACTGCACCTGCAAACACATGAAACTCTGTAAAAGTATTATGTGCACCAAACGTATAATGTACTGTAAATAATATGTCAACACAACTATGGCCTCAAAAAAAAAAACAATTAAAAAAAAAGAGTCTACATCTCTCTCTCTCTCTTTGTTGCAGTTTTTCAGGATTTTATGTCCCTCCTCAGAAAGCTAGAAGCCATATCCTGCAAAAATCCCCATTTTATAAGTTTTGACAAACACTGAATCTCTACAATCTCACTTTCAAAAAGCAAATAAAATACAAAACAGTTTAACCTGTTACCAGTTTCAGACGTCACCAGCCAAGGGTTGCCAGTTCGAAATAATCTCACTTTTAATTTAATTGAATTCTCACTTTCTCACTGATAGTGACTTGATAAATGGAGTTTCTTTGTAGCAGTGGAAACGACATGATGAATCATTTTCTAATGAAGGCGAGTAAGAGATGAAGTCTTACGTGATCATGTTGTGCGGTGTGTAGCGAGTCAGGAGGACTCAGATGGTCAGCGGCGATGGACGGAGCCCAGCTAGCATTAATCTCCAGAGCACATTACATCCTGCATTCTAAAACACACCCAGGCACCCAAGTGACCCATTCGTTCACTCACTCACATGTCCACAGCGAGGTAAGGGTCCTGAGTGGCAGTTTAGAGCTTCAATTCTCCCACCTGAGCCCATGGCTCTCTGACTGCTGCTCTGCTTCCTCTTTACTGAACACAAACACGAACAGTGGCTTTACGTTTGTCCCCATTTCACCCAAACTGGCACGTGGTGCAAACCAACTTCATCAGCACAACACACACAAGGAGACATTTTTCAACATGGTAAGAGGTTTGCTGAAGTTTGTCTCTTTCTGAAATATTCAGCTGAGACCACAAGGAGATGAGAGCTGTCCACTTGAGTCAGACTGATTTGTGAAAATTGAATTGGAGATTTGACTTGGATTTGTCTGCTGTGATACTTGACTTTTGTGATCCTTCAAAGTAAATTCTGTCAAAGACTTTCCAGTGTGTCTTGTCAGTGTTGCCTTACTGTTTGTCTTCCGGGCTTAATTTTCTCTCAACAGAGCTTGTGAATGTGGTTATTTTTTTTTTTTGGATCCATGATCTCAGAAGTACTCAATTTGCCCACCTTCAATTTGGCATCGCATGCATAGTCCTTTGCTTATGACATTGGAGGTTGGAATTTTCATCCCTTTTCTTCTCATTAACCATGATTGTCATTATTCCTTAACTTGAACTAAGTGTTTTAATTGCTTAAACATAACCATACCTTAATAATTTGTTTGCTGGGATCACAATGTTCCATTACTACCAACTATTGCTCAGCACGATACAAATTTTACACATCACCCTTTCTATCTGGCCTCTGTCTTGCCAAGTCTGTTATCATTAAGATCCTGCATGGTTTCTTATCTACCTTCTGACTGGAGTAGATAAAAATAAAGTCACTCAAGAGGATTATCCAAACACCAGAATAAATCTCATTCTCATGCCTTTAACCATTACACAGAGACGCAGTATAATCAGTCTCCAGGGAGCAACTGTACTCCATCTAATCCCACCATTCACAGGAACACTTCGACAAAAGCAGTTTATAATACATTCACAAGCAGACGCTGGGGAGGCCTTAAAAGCCTCTCTTGCTTAATCTATCATATGAGGCTGTGGGGCCATTGAAACCTTTTACACTTTTATATAATCCATGTTGATTACAGTTCTCTCACCTCTCCTGCTTTTAATTGTACAGAAAGCAAATTGGAAATATCATTAGCCTTTCCACTGTCTACTGATTCCATTTGTTTTTACTATGTAAATGTAAGTAAATGTCATTGTCCATGTTGCAAAATATTTGCTAATCTATTTACACAGAATCTGATTTGTTTTATTTTGTTTACTTTTGCATAAATGTATCGGTCACAGTGGCAATTTAGGTGCAGTTAGAATGCAGAGTCAATTCTCATCTCTGCTGCTGCTGACTGAGACAGACACTGGAACTGAAACAACAGGAATTGGGCTTTTGGCAGCAGGGCGGCACGTTGAGCTGCTAATCGTCCTTCAAACAGAGAACTCAGATTTAACCGCGCGTGTTGCAAACATCCTTCAGAAAGACATTGAATCTTTAGTGCTGCTGTTCTGTTCCTGACCCTGCACTCAGACCACTTCTGAAAAGAGAATTTCCCTACAGGGATCAATAACGTGTCACATTAGTGCCGTAATGCTCAGCAGGAAAGTAAGAGTGAAATTACCTGAACAAATCATTGCTCCACATTAATCAGGCCCGTGATTTGTGAGTGTGCCAAACAAATGACTACAACCTGCTTCACTCAGCGGCAAACTGTGACTTGTGCACATCAGCGTGGAAAACACATTGCTTCATACCAATTTACATCTTAGAGATTTTACACAAATGCCATGTGACAGCAGCTTCTGTTCTTCTGTTTGTCTCTCTCTTTGTTTTGTGTGTAGAATTTTATTTTGTTCCTTTATGAACATGTTTTCATAATTAAATGGTTTTCTTCTTATTTGCTGTTTTGAATGCTCCTGTAATGTTTCATTGTTTTTATGTTTTTTTGTTTTAAAGGAGTTTTTCCTCATCTTCATAGAGAGCTTGGGCTGGTCAGGAACCGTTAATGTTCCTGTAAAGCTCTTTGAACCACTGTAATGTGATATTGGGCTATACAAATAAACTTGACTTGACTTTTGCACTGCAAACTTTCATGTTACTAAGAGAAACAAAACTTGTTAAACAAATGTTAAACATAATTCTCTATGTATGGTTCGTTTGATCTGTGCTGGTTGCACAATTCAAATAAAGCACTGCAACATCTTGAGGCTATTCTGAGCTGTTAATTAAGTTATAAATCTAACATCAAGTGTGTTCAAGTATCAAATCAACATGATTTTTGTTATTTAATTAAAATGTAAGAAAAAATGCAATCAAAGCCCTTTCAGTATCTGACAAGCTAGTACAAGAAGTAAAAAGAAAAACTACAGTCTGAAGCTTAGAGGCTCAGGATTCACGCTGTTGCATGCTGTTGGCTCAGAAGCCATGATACAAGACACAAGCTTTGCTGGTGTTTCCTTCTCTAAATCTTCGTGTTAAGATCTTTTCAGACAGTTGGCAGCAAAGGGGTTAAGTCTTTAATTCTGCCACAGTTCAACAAAGCATTGATTAGTTTGGATGGATGTGCTGGTGTGATGAGGCCACTGATGGGGAGTTTGTGTCTGTGTGGAGGAGGAGATCATAGACAGACAGGTTTAAGAGAGTTTGTGTATGTGTGTGTGTGTGTGTGAAAACAATGTATACATCGCTATGTGTATGTGTGTGCGTGCTGTAATAGCAAAGCAGTAGTTGCTGTGTTTTCAGTGACAATTTCAAAAAGCAGACCTGCAAAGCTAAATACAAAGTGGTGAGTGTTGCTCTGGCAGATCAGGAGCCAGAAGGTCTCCAGTAACGGCTGCTGCTTGAAACAGAGCTTAACGGTCTGCTGTCCCCAGCTCCTTTTCAAAGGTGGCAGAATCACGTAATGTACAACATGAGGTACAAAAGCAGCTCAAGCGTTGCTAACATAAACCTTTATGGACTCAGAATTTAAAGCGTTGCTTTATTTAAGCTGGAGCAGCAAAGTGGAAAAATCTGCTACTTGAAATCAAGAGGTGCAGAACTGTAAGAGTTTTAGGGCAAAGGTCAAAAAAAAAAAAAAAAAAAANAAAAAAAAAAAAAAAAAAAGCTGCTGGATACCATTTCTATAATGGGTGTTACGGTTTATGTAAAAAGGTGTGATGTTGTACCTGACTGAATTCAGAATGCTGGTTTCCTTCTTGGATGTCATGTTTGAATCAGCTACAACTTATAATTATATTCAGTGCATTAATCAATTGGTTATTTTGTTAACAGCTTAATCGTTTATCTATAAAGTTCCCAGCATCCAAAGCAATGTCTCCAAAATGCTCATTTGGTCTGAGCAAGATTTAGAAACCAAAGGATTAAAAAAAAAAAAAAAAAAAAAAAAAAAGATACAAAATACAGAAAATGCTGGATAAGCTCACCAGGAATAAATAAGTTCCAGGACTGTTATGTTTTTATCCCTGTTAATGTCATATTGACCAAATTGATGCAACCTGGAGACCATACACAAACATATGTGCAGTGACTGATTGGCTCCTGCTGCCCTTTAACCTCAGAAGTCTCAAACACACTCTCTGCTGTCAGAGGCCTTCCTCTCGTCACGTCTATCTGCAGCAGCCTGCCAGATAACAGAGACCTCCTCGCTGTTTCTTAGTAGCTAAGCTGCCTCTCCACACTCTAATCTCATTATCAGCCCAAGCTGGCTTCAGAGGGCAGAGACAAAAGTCAGACACAAGAAGACATCACAATATGACCACTGTGCTGGGACTAGGACGGGGGGGACAATTGCATTAGACGGGATGGACCTGGTGGTGAGCGTGATGAGTGTGTCTGGATGTGTGTTTGATTAAATGATGCTTTTCACACACTATTCACTAAGGTTTTGCATTATATACAGTCCTTTTTTTTTTTTTTTTTTTTTTATTTGCAAATTAAGTTATTTTTCCAGCCTGGTAAAAATGGCTAATCTAATGATCTTGTAATCTGACAGAATAAAGGTGAAGGAAACAAAAATCAATATAGTATAATGTCACAACATTTCGCTGCACAACGCTGGATTGTTGCTTTGCCACCCAACATACAAAAACAGTTTAACAATGGCCACAAGTATTTACTGCAGCAAAAAACCACTACTGCAAAAAACATTTTCCGTCATTTTTTCAGTTATTAAACTATCTCAGCATGACATCCTTAGAGGTTAGCTACATGTACAAAATGTCACTGAAATAAATGCAAAACAACCTTTTTTAAAGAAAAGTGGCTCTACTCGCAGTACTGCTTAGCATGTTATTCTGCTAAGCATGTTATTCTGCAGCATCCATTGAAGCACAAGGCGTGAACCAGTCGTCAGTCTCGGTTCTGGTCCTATGGAGCTCTAACTTAATCAAAGTCTAACCTTTGACTAAAAGCCTTTTCAGAGCAAAAACTCTTCTGGGAAGTGAAGCGAGCTCCTGAGGGCACAAACATTGTCCAGATCTTCATCTAAACCAATTATGTCTCATCCATCCATCTATTTTCTAAACCTGTTTGTCCTGTTGAGGGTCACGGGGGGGCTAGAGCCTACCCAGCAGTCATAGGGCACACCCTGGACAGATCGCCAGTCTATCGCAGGGCTGACACAGAGACAGACAAACTCATTCACACTCATGAGCAATTTAGAGTTTCCAATTCACCTGACATGCATGTCTCTGGAGGTGGGAGGAAGCCGGAGCACCCGGAGGGAACCCACGCGGACACGGGGAGATCATGCAAACTCCACACAGAAAGGCCCTGCCCCAGCCGGGAATCGAACCCAAGACCTTCTTTCTGTGAGGCAACAGCGCTAACCACTGTGCCACCATGCCGCCCCCAATTATGTCTCAGTGTAGCTAAACTGTTGCTATCTCTCAAACATCAGTACACCTGTAACAAGGTAAAGGCATTCACCTTTTGTCTCCAAAATAATGATATGAGACTGTGTGCTCTACCATATCAGGGCGGGATATGTTGTAGGCCATATCTGGCCTGTGCACAAAAAGGCCGCAATTATATTTGGTATTAACTTTGCATAAATGCATGAATAATGGCTGCCATATGTACCCTCGTTTGTTTGAAGCAATGCTTGTGCATGTCCTGAAGAAATAACATGATGCATTTGCAAGACGCATTACCTACAAAATCATGGGACTGTAAAGTTGATATTATGCAGATTCATCATTGATAAATAGTGAATAAACTGTATCCTGAAATTAAGTGTTTTTTTTTTTTCTTCTAAAAACACCAAAACTTTATCTTGNATAAACTGTATCCTGAAATTAAGTGTTTTTTTTTTTTCTTCTAAAAACACCAAAACTTTATCTTGCATGCTGCTTTGCATTTCACTTCATTTATCTGAGCTCTGACATTAACATAAAATGCTCTGCTGGTATTACAGAGAAATCACATGCCTTTTCAAAAACAACATGTACTTAAATATTGAAGCTTGGTATCTGTCAGCAGTTACACTAATTTTCTCATTTAAAATCAGTGAAGTGCAGCTGTGCACAAGCACACTGATTAAAAGATCTAAATGACCACAAGGATTTCACAGAAAATTCCAGCAGAATCTTCTTCTTTATTTTTGTTCTGTTTTGGCACAATTAGTCAGTTTCAGTGAGTAAGAGGAAGCAACGTGCTGCTTGTGAATAAGTGAGTAATTACATACTGGTATAAAAACAGGACAGTGTATAGTTTTAAGGGTCTGAAGGTCTATGATGATAACAATAAATATTAATAGCTCACTATAACAATGTCATTCGTAATAACTGAACATTTTGTGTTATTCTGACAAGAATAAGTGTTGTTTGAATTGTTTTTGGTCAGTAATGGGATGCAAAAATAGTGGATATCCAAGTGAAAACATGAGTTTCAGTGTGAACACAGCTGCTGGGAAAATCTTGAAGATTCTGATTTTGTACGCATATTTTTAATGAAGTGTAAGAAAAGCCATACAATGGGGTTGGTATTTGCTACAATATTTAAGACTATCTTCACAGCAGTTAATTTTAAAAAATCTATTAAAAAACAAGTGCATTTTACACTAGCACAACAATATTTTTGAGAGTAGTGAAAAAAATTAATACATTTAGCAAAGATCATTGACAAAAAAAAAAAAAAAAAAAANAAAAAAAAAAAAAAAAAAAATCAAAAGATCTCAGCTAAATTACAGTTTAAAGAAAGTTTTCGAGCTCCACTTTAGCAATGTTATACTCTGTAGAGACATTATGTTTTAGGACATTAAAAATATAACCTTCTCACACCCGTCCAGCAACATCATCATCATTTCTCATCTGTCCATTCATACCCCCACTATGTCTGCAGCTAGTGATTAATAAAACCTTTTGCAAATGGGCAACAAAGAAAATGAAGGTCACCTCTATGAACCTTCTTGTTTTATCACATTACTTTCTCCACATTTCTTCATGCCGACATGTGTTTAGGCGGTGAGCAAATTCACTTAGTAACATAAATTGGAGACATGTCTCCTCCCTTATATCCTCAAGAAAAAGTCTTTAGAGCGTCTTTCTCACAGAGTACAGGCCAACACATCTAAAAGCTGAAGCAATAGCGTGTCAGAGCTACTGTACAGGAAATACAAGTGACTACAGATTACATCATTTGTCCTACATCTCACTGTTTTCAGAATAAATTCTACGTTTTAGGAGCAGACTTGATAGTGGATGACTTCACTTTCCCATCTGAAATGAAGCATATTTGATATGTGAGCTCGGCCAGCGTTTCTGGGCTTATCAGGTCTGAGCAGGTCTCTCAGAAGCAGCTGTGTTCGCAAGATCAATTTAGAGGACCAACCAACCTCTGGGCCTGAAATAGAAATGAGCAAATTCTCCTCCTCAACACCTGAAAAAATGATGTGCTTAATACTCACTCTGTAGATCTTAATATACAGTATGTAACTTAGTGCATGACTGCCTGGCTGCCGCTGTCTAGTTCAATTCACAGGAGACTGCTTAAGAAAGCAGTTCATGTTTGTGGATGTATGTTCACATAATTTAATTTGATTTCAGCTAAATATGTTATTAGGAAAACTGCTTTCAGCACTCAGCAAAGTATTCCAGAATACTTTCTAACATGGCCATAAAACTGATCATTTGTATACCTCTTGTATACCTGCCTCTCATGCAGTTATTGTTTTCAAGTCACTTTCAGATCTGTTTTTAATGCACATGTGGTGCTGGAGAAAATGTTTTAATTCACTGACATACTCATGTTTTATAGTAGTAGTAGTAGTAGTAGTAGTAACTTTATTTCAGACACAGGCCCATAAAAAGAAAGACATACAATATAAAAAAAACAAAACAAACAAAAAAAAAAAAAANAAAAAAAAAAAAAACACATAAAACAGAAGTTATAGATTTATTGTACTGAATCTTCCTGGTTGTTTGACTTAAACCTTTTATCATCTAGACAAAATAAATCTGTGCACTTTTGAACAAGTTCAGCACCCACGTATTCATATCAGACTTTCACCTCTTCCTAACATGAAAAAGGCTTTAGCCATAAGCTAAAGCCTTATGGCTAATGGCAATGAGGACATGTCAACTGGTGGATTTTTTTTTTTTTTTTNTTTTTTTTTTTTTTTTGACAGCCACAAAAAGGATCTCTCCAGCATCATTGGTAAAAATGTGACAAGTTGACTGAAGATTATGCTGAGAAATCTGTGATCTTTCTACGATAGGCTCAGAACTTATCAATCACATAGTCCTCACAGAAAACATTCTTGGTACTGCTGAGGGAGAAATTGCTCTCTGGTCAAACTAATGGTATCTGGAGATGCTCACAGACAGGGGTGTCACTTACAGTGATGGCAGGGTCATTATCTTGTCTGGCTTCAATTCAATTCAATTCTCAGTCATTCCACAGACCCAATTATTCTCAGGTTTGACAGATCACAGATTATAAAATACAATTCTGTTTGGCCTCTCACGCGGCTTGCTTCTATTTTGAGCATCAACACCCCGAGGTATTAATTCTAATGCTGATCGCCACACCNCGGCTTGCTTCTATTTTGAGCATCAACACCCCGAGGTATTAATTCTAATGCTGATCGCCACACCACCAGAGGGACGAAACGCGCTGAAAATTTGATCCACAAACTAAATTCATGTTACAGCTGCAATAAACACTCGAGGGCTGAAAAAGCAAGTGATGGGTTTTATAATAACAACAATGACCATTTCAGAAGGATCTGTGGAACGCTACCATAAGAAATGGCAGCTGTATTATTACTTTAATTAATGAGTGAATAAGTAAACAGCTACAAAAAAATAGAGAAGGTTTTCAGTGAAAAGATATAAAGGAGAGCAAAGCCATGAATGAGGGCATTATATAAAAAAAGAGTTGCAGCATAAAGCAGTTTGGATCTCTTAAGGAAGAGTAACGTGTTGGTGAGTTGCCTTAGTGTTGTGGGATTGACCGTCTTTAGCCTCATGTAACTGACTGAAGCCTCTAACACCAGGTTACACTTCAAACCAGATGACAACATTAATCTGCTCACAGAAACCCTCCCCTCCATCTGGCCCAGATAGTCCAGCAACAGGAGAAAGGAGCAAGGATGCTCTTGCTCCTCAATGAATACTAATCCCTCGTCTCCGCTCAGACAGAATCGTCCCTCTTCCTCCATCCCCAACCATTCTGTCCTTTCACATATCCACAGCAGGTCTGAGGCGTATCATCCACCATTTCAAAACTAACCAATCTCCAGTACAGCTTGAATATAAACCCACCCAACCCAGTGAAGAAAAATCACATCTCCCTTTGCTCTGTAGCAGCCAACAGGACTATCATCTTCTATCTTCATAGTGCAAAACTCATCGGCTGCCGGCAGACAGCCCATTTCCTGCCTGCACAACAAAGTCAAAAGAATAAAGGTGTTTTTTTACACGCCAGCAGTTTTCACGCTTTTTACCCTTGAAAATCAATTTCCCTCTTTGGAGAAAAGTAAAAAAATGTCATAAAGCTGATGAAACAGGTTTTAAAATGTTGCTTTGAACACAAAAGAGCCTCTGTCTTAATGAGCTCTCGTGTAACATCCTCCTCACAATTACATTTCCGACGCCGCTTGACAATTTCAACTGAATCATTTTGATGAACTGCAGAAAACAGAGGCTGCCTTCCAGAGGCATGAACACCAGCATAAATATAAAACAACAAAAATGCGTCTTTGCAAATCAAATGATGCTGAGACAATAGTTGGTGTCCTGCATTGTGTGTGGCATGTGTGTGCACTCATTCTCTGAAGCTAACACACTGGCGCCTACTAGAGCAAAGGTCTCATTTAAAGAGGGAATGTACCTCATTAGTGTGTGCCATTTTCCCAGGATGCACCTGGTCTAAATCATCACGACCCTCGCCTACGCCTGGGGTGTAAACGACACCCTCCTCTGAGATGCATCATTTATGGGCTTTGCTCAGCAGGAGAACCTAAGGATTGTATAAATGTAACATGCCTCATTTTCAGATACTGTGAGGATCCTGTAGGTAAAACCATGTTGAGGCAAGTAAAGAGCAAAGTGATTTTCTAATTGGCAAGAGCAGAGAGATTGTGGTAAATGTGTGTGCTGATAGCCTCGTTTCCCTGGTGGCCCAGCCGGCCTGGTCACTGCCGGCCGCATCATTAGTCACAGGAAGATGGAACAAGGATGAAGAGGTGATGGAGAAACACTTGTCAGGCTGCAGTGCCAGCAGCTTTACCACACCAACTCAACCAGCCGGTGCTGCGGTGCGAGTTGCTGCACTCAATCTTTAATTAGTTTTTTATTATGCTAGAAGCCTGGATTTTACTCAGTCACAGGGTGGATTTATTTAGTTTTACAGAAATGTAACGTAGCTTTTCTTATAGCTTTCTACCGCAAGAATGTTAAAATCTAAGCATGTACTCAAAACAATTTGGTGGACACTGAGAACTAATGAGGTGAAATATTGACCGTCCATGCAGGAAATTGTGGTTTATAATTAGTATGTCAACCTGAAATTAACCCTCTTACCCAGCACCCCCCTATTTTGGACAAAAAGTCCAAAAATGACATACCCAAATGAAAATGGTTATATCTCCTCAGTCCCTTTGTCTACAGACATAAGCTTGAGCTCTTCTGAAAGCTCAGAGTCTCTAGTTTCTTGGGAATCATCAAATCAAATTTGCTCTCTAAATATTACAAATATCACAGTAATTGGAGTAAACCACAGTAAACAAATGCAAATGTTCATCCTCACCTGGAAAAACACACCTTACTTACTGTGGCTTTGTCTGTTGGAACTCTGGTTGCACTGGATGCACAGCTACAAGTCTGACCCATTGCTGGTTAAAATGTCACCAAAAAAGAGGTCTGTGAGCTGAATTTAGTGAGGCGGAGCTCCAAATAAAACTACTGGGAGACCTTTAAAAAAACACTAGGTAAACAGCTGATACTTTAGATAAACTGTGTATTTATCTGTTTTGGTTTGCTTCATGCACTGTGAGCTGTTTTGTGTGAAAGTGTTGCTTTTCACACTTTGGGGCCCCCCTCCCCGCTCCCCCTCCCTTTGTTATGCTAATGGTCTACAGCTAGGCTCTGTGACTGACATTGTCACAGCCATGAGACTTTACCTGGCAACATAACATATCATTAGAAAGCTTATCTCATAGCCTAAATGATCAGTCAATCACAGAAAGTCTGCCTCTTAACTGGTCAGTTTTTCTCATCAATCAACTTGGGCTATGCTTATTTCAAAGGAGGCTGCCTGGTTAGGCATTTCGGGACCCAGTATACCCAGTCCTTATGCTACAATCCTCCAAGATGGCTTCTTTTTTTTCCAAAAATCCCGGTTGACAAAAGCAGACCACCTACTCTGTGCGAAAAAGCCTAACAGCTGCCGTGAGTCATGTTATAGACCAAAATTTTTCTGGTGTCCGAGTAATGGCTCTTCACTCAACAAAAACATGGACCTAGACAAATTAGAGTTTTTTGTTAACACCAATATGGAGTTTATGTGATTTTTAAAGATCCTGGGCTGCTAGACTGGTTTAAAGGTAAGGACCGACGGGGTTTAAACACTCCTATGTGCTACAGTGCTTCCAGTTTGCTTGAAATAACAACGGGATTTCTTTACACAAGACACTTTATTTCTGAAAACCAACACAGCATTAGAATCAAGAAAATTCAAAAGTTTTAACCCATATATTACATGTGTATTTTCATAAAGTATTTAATGATGAGATACACTTAAACAAGGATGGGGACGCTAGAGATGAGCACCGGCCCGTGGGCGAGCCGATTCTCCAGGGTTTGATTCATGTTGTGAGGATCATCTTCACTGCTTCTGTGATTTCATGCTTCATACTAAGCTAGATGACAGAAATAACATTTCAACAGCAATATTCCTAAATATACCAAAATCAATTTAAAAGTTCTTTTTGGGAGGAAACACACTCAACACTGTTGTGTGAAATATTCTGAAAAACACTGAGGCTTACTTATTTTATTTATTTATTTTTGTAGATTCCTTGATACAGCACCGCTGTGCACACTGACTGAAAACAGGCTATTTTGCTTTCATACTCTAAGGGTTAAATCTAACCAGATGTGTTACATGTTGGCTTCAACATGTTACCAGAAGTAAAGGACTAATTAAAAATGAAGCTTTCAGGGCAGTTTAGGACACATGGATTGGAGTGACTGGATGCATTTCTATATGCTTCAACCTCAAGTTTTGCAACTTTGACAATATTCACTACATATTCACTATTAAAAGTAGTGACTATTTTGTAGTGAATAAATATTCACTAATAAAAAAGCATTTTACATCCAACCTTTTCACCTCAATGGGTAATTTACTCCAGAAAAGCTGACAAAAATTAATTTTGAACAAAGAAATCTAAGGGGGAAAAGAAGACTAGCTCTTAAACATCAACATCAAACACTTCAATGTCAAACACTTCATAAATGGAAACAATGCCAAGCTAAAATGGATCCAAATCTGCATAAACAAATCACTTTTTCCTTTATCTGCAGTTCGAATTTCTACCAAATAGCACTGAATTCTTTAAGTAGTTTTTGACATATCCTGATAAGAAACAAACACTACTGGTGGCAGTAACAAATATGACTGTAACAAGGACTAATTATTTTTGTGTCATATTTTCTTCAGTAGTGGGTAAACTTATATCATTTCATGGGCATAGAAAGTGCATGGCTAAAATATAATTAGATCGGGAGATTAACTTCAAACACATATCAGCTGCAGTGACAGGTTGCAGACGTTACTATTAGCAAAGAAAGAGTTGGAATGTAATTATAGTCTGCATAATGAGCATAATTCCTAAGCATGAGCATAATGCATGAGATCTTTCAGCGGGTAAAGTAGCTCATTAGATGTGATGTGAAATATAGGAGGTCAAGAAAAACCAATTCCACAAATGCAAAGAAATGCACCTATTGCACGTGGCAAAATACCAGAATTCATTAACTGAGTGCAAAAAAATCAACGCTATATCAGTGCTTAGACAGACGCACAATTCATTTAAACAAAGTGTGTTGATCAGCTGCCTCAGAGTCCCATTTTCTCAATGAGCGAGTGTGCAAACTCCAATCAACGCCTGTCAGCTACAGCTACTGTCACTGTCACTGATGATTCTACACATTATAACACAGGAAACACTGGTGATCCTTGTCAAGCAGCTGTTTAGTGTTGCACAATCAAATCTGTATTGTTCTACCTCGTTATCTGTTGAAAAAGTTGATTATCTGTTGAAACGCTGGAAAGCACATTTGAGCCATTCTGGAGTTTCACACACCAAGAGACACTTATAAAATCTGTGCTCCTCTAGTAATCTACCTCAAATTTGCTAGACTTGTGGACAAGAAAGGATCCAGAAAAGGTCAAATTCAAGGAGTTTTACAGCTTAAGACTCTGAAAAGCACAAAGTAAAAAAACAAAACAAAACAAAACAAGTCTGTCTCTTTTTGTGACCTGTATTAATTAATTCTATTAAATTCAGTCATTCAACAGTTTTGCATTTAATGGCATAGGTGTCTTGAATTTATTCAGTTTGAGGTTCTACAACATATATGAGAAGTCATAAAGCCTTAAATAGAACAATATAAAACAGACAAAATATGCCTCCGCTACATAAAAAGGGTAATATGTGTCTACTAAAGGGCTTTATGGTGATGTCACAGAAGAAGAATACACAGTTTTATTATAAAATCTGTGCTACATATACTCCACAGGTCAGATTTATCATTTGTGTCCACATGAAGGATAATAGAACCTTTACGTGTCCAACAGGTGGTCCTGTGGGACTGCGTAAAATTCCTAGAAGATCATTTTCAATGCCAGGTCTAATTAAATTGGTTACAAATAACACATAAAACAACATCCTGATACAACAGTATTTTGAGAAAAGGGTTAATTAATTTGTTGCATTTCTTCGCAGAATCACACCTTAAAGAATTAAACTAGTGGAACACAGAAAAGTGGAATGTCCTTGTGTGTGTGTGTGTGTGTGTGTGTGTGTGTGTGCGCGAACGCATCAAGTTGTCTTGATCAAGTTATCATGTCTCCGTATCAGTTAAAGTCATAAAACACCAGGTTTTATGACTTCCAGGCCCCCGTTATCTGATGAGTACCAGGGAAGGGAAGTCTTTTCTTCTCCTGGTTAGCACCAAAATTAACACTTTTGTGGCACAGACAGCTAGCTATTCAGTGACCTCTGGTTGGCACAGAGGCCTGCAGTTTCCTGGATCTGTGGAGAAAGGCTGTTAATCTGCAAAGGCAGAGGAGCTCTTATATCCTCAAATATAATGTTTTAATATTGAAGATAAGTTGGTTAGTCTCACTGATATGCTACATAAAGCCAAATCTGAGCACATTTATCTCCCTCCTGAAACATCCACACCAACGTATGCATCAGTCTGACAAATGCAAAAGTAGTTAAGTTATACTTTATTCATCAGCTGTGGGATTAGTAAAGTGTAAGTGTATGTGTAGGAGCAGGGCAGCCACAGCACGGTGCATGTTTTATGTGACAGGTGGAAACTGAAGAAACTCTAGAAAACCTACGTGAACTGAGAGAACACTCAACTCAACACAGAAAAGCCCCGGTTTCTGTCTTATTGGAATTCAAACTCAGGACCTTCTTAATGTGAGATGACGGCGCTGCCCACTATCCACTGCACTATGATTCAAATGGCAATGCCTCTTTTCTAATGTGGAGTAGGAATATTAGCTACTTTTCTAATTATTCCATAGTTGATTTCTACACCGTCCTGTTTTGATATCTGAGGCAAGTCAAATAGAAGCTTCAAACTCAGTGTGCACACTGTTTCTTCCAATGCAGGACCATAATCTAATTTCTCATCTGACTCATAATTACCTAAACTCTGCAAGTTATTCAGTGAAAATGAAGAAGCTGAGGCTGGTCTGTAGCATCAGCTGACACAGGAGCTAAGCATCTGCTGTCTTATTATAAACCAGCCATCACTGAACACAATGAGCTGAAGACATGACAGTATTTGAACAGCAGACCAAAGAGAATGGCATGTGTAGAGGAGGGGGTGAAGCTGGCATGCAAACATAACACTGCTGTCCATTCCAACGGCATAGGAAAAAAAAAAAAAAAAAAAANAAAAAAAAAAAAAAAAAAATCACCTTGTCAATGTCTTTAAGCTCATTTCAACTATCTGATGGATAAAAATAATGTGTTGGAATGCACAAAGACGTAGCATAGTGTACGGCCAAAACTTGCAGCACTGCTGACTTGGGTTTGGGTTCAGCTCTCAAATGTCTCACAGCATTAAAAATGAAAGGAATTCTGATGGCAGCTACATATTAAGAGATTTATTGAAGCATTTACAGGGTCAATTAGCTACGGGTCTTCTCATCTTTATCCAACACTGTTTCATCAGTAGCAGCTAAAGTCTACTTTACTCATCTAAACTCCTATAAGACAGATGAGCTTGATGGTTTAGTTCTGCAGTTTCTTAAAGTTTCTGACAGGCAGGATCAGCTTTTGACAGGTGTAGCTGCTGTCGGAAATGCCAGTGTAAAAAAGAGAAATCCATCATGCAAATTAAGAAATCCATTTGATCATCTGTCTGAAAAAGCAGCTGAAGCATGTCTGCAGCCAGCTGCAAGCTGAACTCATTTATTTATCTCATTCCCTTTAGCTTCAAAGAACGGTAGATGTCACATTGGACCCACTGTGCTTTCCACGCAGAAATTAAGAAAAGACATTTTATTTCCAAATGTCCCCTGTATTATTAAATTAATGGAAAAGCTTTTAAAGTAATTTTAGCATCAAAAACTAAAGTATGGCAGTTGATACCTTTACTGTAAAGTGTATCGGGACCATGATGCATGGTGATTTTGCACTTTAAATAAATTGATTGATTGATTGATTGATATTCCATTGAAGGTTCGTCATTCAATACTAAAACCTGAGTGTAATTAAACAAATTCAAACACAAAGACACAATCTATTAACATAAGCCATCGAACCGCTACACTGTCTAAATTCCACACTGGAGGAACGCCAACGTGTCGTAACAAACGATGCAGCAGCACAGCTGACAGGAATAAGATTGTCTAAGTCTCAAGAGCCTCAAGGGTCCAAATGATGCAGAACATGGGAGCGCTGATGCCAATATGAAAGCAGAAAATTAATGGTGTTAAACACATTTGTCAATATCTGTGTGTGTGTGTGTGTGTGTGTGTGTGTGTGCATGTGATTATATAAAATACAAATGCCCATTTGAAAAACAGTTCTCAGATTTGACTGGAAAGGAATTGTTTACATCCAAATAGACTGTGACTGAATTAAACACATAACTTTATATCCAAGTAATATTCAAAGATTTTGGATTAAATTTTGTCAAACATCTAGTGTCAATGCAAGATTTTGAAAAATCAAGTAACTACTTGTGCTAATTTATCAGCACATTCATTATGAACATGAACATTTCTAAAAATGTGAGCGCCAATACTGTATAAACCGAATTAACTTGTGGTGTTGAACTGTGAGGTCATGAAGTGGCTCTTATGCCTGAAAGTGACAAGTGGGATTTCCTTTCCATGTTTTTAATATTTCTGTAGTACACACAGATATGTGCTTTTCTTTCATTTTTAAACTTGCAAGGGACAATACATCTGACTTCTCAAATTCATCTGGGAACATTCCAAACACCATTATTCCCTCTTAAGATGAGAGTACTGATCTTAAAAAGCGACCTCTCCTAAAAACACAAACAGCAGTTACTATGGAATTCTATAAAAACGCCATTTCTGGATTATCAGCATGATTCTTCCTGCATTTTCATTAAAAGTCTTCCTAGAGAAAGAAATGGGCTCTTCAGATTCTCCAAGATACAATGTGAGCAGACTAACAGCTTTTCATCATCATCAATGAGTCTTCTGGGAATTAATATGTGAGGAACTATGTCATTAGAATACATTTACTCTCTCTGAAGAGTTAAAGCCAAATACATCAAAACGAGGTGTTAATGGAGCCTAGGTCAGAGGTCATACAGGCACATAATCATCCTAATTAACCCCCAAAAGTGTACATGAATCAGTTGGTCACGTGTGGAATTAGTTATCATAGAAACTGTATACTTAACAGCACTAAGTAACGTCGCTAACTCCAACAAACTGTTAGTTTAAAGTGGAATTGTCTCATGTAGATAGGAGTGTGTTGCGTGGGAGAGTACGTGGGCTTGTGTGCGCACTGAGACACTAATAATACGTCTCCAAAAAAAAAAAAAAAAAAAAAAAAAAACCTCAGGATATCACTCATAATTCCTCCAAACTGTCACTAGACTCAAAAACTTCCACTTACAAGAACAAATTACTTTAATTGCGGTCGAACACCTTAATTAACTTACCTTGAAAAATCCATAATAATATCAGCAAGGCTCGAAATCTGCTCTTTATGTTCATGGCGCAACATCCAGCATCTCCACGAAGCAGGACCAGCGGCTTAATTCAAAGTTACCTCCAAACACGGACTGCGCTCCAAACTGCTCCTTTCTCCTTCCTCTTCCTCTTTCCTCTTCTTCCTGCTTAATTGTCTTCAGGTAACAATTAGCTGTTCAGCACAGAAACCACAGAGAGAAGGCGTGATTTTTCTTCTCTTCTCATCCCGCCATGTGTGTGACATGGCACCGCGCGCGGCACTGTTCACCTTACCGGCCAGGGGAAGATAAAAACATTCCTACTTTCATTTCTTTTCCTTCTTTTTGTGTTGTTGCTCTTCTTCCTCCGCTTCACTTTCTTAAACCGTTCGTGGTTGAGTGTGCGTCGCCTCTTCTCCTGCTCGCTCACTTAAGTGGAGCTTTATTCACCTGAGCTGCTTCTCAGTAGCGCCCCCTGCCGACGATTAGCGACAAAACCTCAACTGTTGCGGATGTTACTCATACATAAGCCAGTAAGTTCAATTAATTAATATAGAAAAAAAAATTAAGCTTATTATTCAAAAGATTTTCAATATTTTATTAGTTAGTGTGAATTATGAAAATACTGGGCTTTTACGGGGTGGATTTAATGACAACTTGCATTAATAATTTGTAAGGAAGATGATGATGATGATGATGATTAATTTAATAGTAGTAGTAGTAGTAGTAGTAGTTTAGTAGTTATTATTGTTTTTGTAGTAGGATGCAGTGCCGGTCTAATCCATTTTGGGGCCGCAATAGAGGTTAAATGCCCCCCCCCCCCCNCCCCCCCCCCCCAATTTTCAATACAATACCAACAAGAAGGCACTCTGAGAGCACATACCTTCACCAAGGCTAACAAAATCCCATCATCATTATTTTTTTTTAATTGAAACTCTGGATTCTGGACTCAGAATATGATCTGGATCACCTCTAAAATTTTATCACTTTTTCCTCTTGAAATTATCTATCTGTCCTCCAAATTTCATCACAATCCATCTATAACTTTTGGAGATATCATGCTAAAAAGCAAACAAACAAACGCTACTGATCACATAAAAACAATGATGACAGCTGAAAGTACTAACCCCTACCTGTGTATGCAAAAAGATAATAAAAACTTTATTTTAATTAAAAGTCAAATAGAAAAACAATAGGAAATAGTATAATTTGCTTAAATTCTTATGAAAAAGTAACCAGAGGACTTCACATTTGTAATTTGGTTGTTTGGGGCACAGGCTTAATCCATGCACTTTATTCATTATTGCCTTGAGGCAGCTCTGCTAACACGAGTTTCCGTTTCCTTAGATTTCTCTAAAAATGAGTATCTTGCTGTTAGCTGTGTGTGTTGCATGCGAATCTAAACTCAGTAACCAGGTAAATTAATAAGTATAAGTAAGTACAGTAATTTATTTAACACCATTCAGCAGTGTCAAAAAGATGAAAAATTATATTTTAATTGTTATAAATAACATACATTTTTTGCAATAATTTATTTATGCCACTGAAAAAATAAGACAGTTTAACACTCAAACTAATGGGTTTGCATATGGTGTTAGATAAGCTACCATATATGCTTATCTACAAACATTAAAATAACTTGGGGGTGGGGGGGATTCTGTACAAGCCTCAGATACACTTAGGTTCATATAAAAGCATTGTCAACTCAATTACCCTGCATTTCCTGATATATTACAAAGTCTAATCCAGAGTCTCAAGTGTCACAGGTAAAAGTCCCACAGGATCACAGAGCAGACTCTTACAAGAGAGTGGGGGCTACTGTGGGCTTTTACATTGTAATGTAAGTCAGAGGCTCCAGCTCAACTCACAATAAATGGGCCGTCAGGTGAAATATTAATGTTGGTGGGTCGATGTGTTGTATTAATAATGGAATAGAATGGATTTATTACATGATGTTAAGCTTCATATATTTTCTGAGTGAGCTGGCTTCACCTCAAAGTGAGCAACAGCACCTTTAATGGAGTTTATAACAGACTAATGTTTTTATATTTTTTTCATATTGTGGAACCAGTGTCTTCCTCACTTACATAAGCCACAGTCAGAGTAATTAAATAGTTCGTTTGAAAACTTCATTTTTATACATTTGTTTTAAAATAATGTGTTTTTATTGTGCATTAAAAGTAATATCAGTCAAACTGTACATAACTTGTACTATGTGCATTTATTTAAAAACTCAGCATCATTTTTCATTAATATTACCTGGAATATAAAAATGAAATAAATGTTTATTGTTTTTTTTTAAAGCAGATTAATTCAATTATTTATTTAGAACAGAAATCAAATGTCACCAAGTATCATTCAGCTGCAGATGAAGAGAATAAAATCAAACTGTATGTCTTTATATATTACTGGACATCCTGGGCATTGCTTACAAACCAAACTGACTAGACTTGTATTGTGTGTGTGTGTGTGTGTGTGTATGTGTGTGTATGTGTGTGTGTGTGTGTGTGTGTGTGTGTGTGTGTGCATGTGTGCATGTGTGTGAGTGTGTGTGTGTGCACGTATAAAATGTGGACTTTAGCAGACTGATGAAATTTGATGTCAGTGCTATGTGTAAATAATTGATTTCTATGCCAAGTGTGAATGAAGTGCCAACATGAAACTGCACCGTCTGCATGTTCAGGCCTCTCCATCCTGTTTTCCTCAATAATCCACATCTGGGCAGATTTTAGAAATTAGCTCAACTCCCTGATCAAACATTCATCACCTGTGCTTTCATGCTGTGCAAAATGATAAATCACCGCAGCCAACATGATGAAATGACACTCTAATCTTTACTGGCTTTAGTCCGAGAAATGTGTCTGCGGGGATATCTTCAGTATCTCCCATTTTTGTGGCAGTTTAGGTGGCTATCTATAGGCACAAACACACTCCCTGAACTCTTCCTGAACAGGTCCATTGTTAAAATGTTGGTAGGTGGAGAACTGTTATCACAGTCGGGTGGTGGAGGATGATTTAGCCTTGACACTCTGAGACAGCATGACTGGCCTTCTTTGTAGAGCCAGTTTACTCAGAGAACAGAGCAGAATGATGGATTACTGATTTGAATGCAGCCCAGATTTTGATTCATTAGCGCCATCTAGTGGTCCCCATGTCAGATATTATTCATTTTCTGTATGTGGTTTTTTTTTTTTTATATTAAGGATCTTGAGGTGGTGGGGGGTTGTCAGTCCATCCTAAGACTAATCCAGATAGACAGACAATCATTCACACTCATGCTTGTACCTATGGGCATGTTTCAGAATGCACTCCTGACCTGCATGTGTTTGGACAGTGGGAGGAAACACCCAGAGGATCCACAGTTAACTTGTGTAATCAGTCTACGATAATGCAAAGCCCTCTGAGAAAAGGCCACAGTAACACCTGTGTCCTTATTTTCAGTTGATGCCATAAACCACTCATCTGCTCACTCATTAGTTCTAAAAATTAGAATAACACATGTTTTTTCTTTTTTTGTTTGTCTTACTCACTGATTCACCTTCATGTCAAACTCAGCAAATTCAGAAACATTTTTATCAACCTACATTAGATGGAAAATCACGGGACTAAATGTGGAATCAGTGAAATTATTATAACTGGAAAGTCCAAATTTAAATTTCAAGCAGATCTTTAATATCTCACTGAGTGAACAGTTCCCTGAGCTTTAGTGAAAATTCCTGTTATTTTGCACTGTCAGCTTCATTGCATCTGCATGTCTCTTAATCATTTTCCCTCAAACATGCTCATTTGGGAAGGGTATTCCATGGACTTAGCATGAGTAAAAAAAGGTGAAAAAAAACCCATCTTATTTACTACACTGCTGCTGTTTTCCTTCTAAAACTGTCCCTGGAACATTTTACACTTTACATTAACACATACCTCAAAACTCAGTAAAGCATCTTACCAAAAATGTGACAAAAGTGCCTCCTGAAGGTGCACAAAACAAATTATATAGTGTAGTATCACTGATAAGACATTTCTTTCACCATCTGCATTTTTTAAATTACTATTTTATGGTATGTCATATTATGGTATGTCATATTCTTTGTACATTTTTCTTTATCCCTGAATTTGTATTTTTTTATTATTAAAACATGTATATTTTTGTGAAACAGCACTGACCTGGGTTAACTTTTCTGCTCAGGAAGCTGGTTTCCCTTTGATAGATGCCTTAACGACAAACTGGCCTTACCGCCCTGCCATGTCATTTGACTAGACAAGTATACGGGGAATAATAATAATGTGCTGTGATGGATGACGTTTGGATATTAAAATCCGCCTACACCAAAATTCTGTGAATAGAAAGTTTTGCTGCTTTAGTGACCTCTCTAATACAATGGCTGTCATGGTGAAACCATCAGTCAGGATGTTATAAAACAGAAGTGACACTGACACGTGGAAACTTTGAGGCTAACTCCCATGAAAATACAACTCAGCAGAGAATACTGGTAAAGCTATTAACCATCACAAAACATTTGCATATCCATTTGAATTTCCAAAATGTAAAACAACTAAGCAAATTGAGGGGAATGCACTTCTGAGAGCATGCTTTTAAATTTATTCTTTCTGTCTTCTCCTACAAAATGTTGTGGTGTTTATAGGTGACACGAGTTTGGAGAATTCTCAGAAATCTGAGTTATTACCTTGCACTGGACATTAACTGCCTCTCTCCTCCATTTCCATTAAAAATTTAGGACACATTGACACGCTCATATTGTGCAGCGGGGACAGGCAGTAGAGAGCTGTGACAGCGGGCTGGTGGTGAATAATCTCAGATGCTGTGGGTGAGTCTGGATCTCTGCCACATGTTTGGTGATATGAGCCCTCTGTGTAATGGGCCTCTGTCATTTATTACTGTTTACAGAGGAGATTAGACTCAGATGGAACATAAAGAATAGGAAAATGACCTTGACATACATCAAAGATGCAAAAAAGAAAAGATAAAGCAATGTTCTGCTTGTGCAATGAATAATACATATTTCCAGAACTATTCTGAATTTCTCTTTAGTCTTAAGTCAGAGTTATACACAAATCTTACAAGCCATTGACAGCAAGATCGTGCTGTGAATCTGCAACATCTTCATTAAGTTTCTTTTTAAAGGTTGAAAACTGTATAATTCTGATTTAATCTGATTGCCAATATGCGTCATGCCAGCTTCACATCTGTTTTATACATGTCAACAGTTTTGTATCACAGCATGGCAGAGATCCTAAAACAGATTAACTGTTTTCTGGTGAGAAGAGGAAGATTTTAAATATCTGAGACCCATCATAGTGAAATTGAATCCAGCCCTCTATTAGAACAAAATGTGTCCTTCTGTAAACAGGGAGGAACTAGATCAGGATTAGTTTGTTTTTAAAATATGAGAAATCATATTTGAGCCTCAGCAATGTCATTAGATATCCTAAATAGGACTTCTTCATTTTTAATAATAGCAGCCCAGCATGGATGCTCAGATGTATTGTGTGTGTTGAAATTCAATCAAAAGAGGGTGACACCAAGCTGAGGGAGATAATGAAAAATCTGGTGCAAGTGTTCAATAAAAGCTCTCAAGTTTACATCCTAGACAATGTAACACAATGATGCAACAAAGGCATTGTTCCAAAAGGGGTTCAAGTGAGATTTGGATACACACAATGGAGTTTTACTTCAGAAATTATCTCAGCGAGGCTCCTCTCTCTTCTGTAGGAATTACTGTCTTTTAATGAATTTTTGTATACTAGGTAAAATCTGTGTATGTACCAATAGAAGAACAATGTAGAACAATGTGCATCAAATATTTTGGCCCACATTCTAACACAGAGCATCACATATAGATGACAAATAGTAAACCAGTAAACCAGCTGGTTATCTGTGTTATATGGTGACTAAATTGATTATTGTTGTTACATATCAATACACTTGGTTCTTTCTCTTTGAGCAGTGATATTGTTATGATTGATCTTTTTACTTGCTGTCTTCTAGTGAGAAAGCAATTCCCTATTGCTGGATAAATGTCCTCTAAGCTTAGAGAGCTGTAAGTATGAATTGCATTAATTGTAAAATAAGCACATTAATACATCAATATCCACTTGCCTGCCTATCTGCTTATTTGCTTATAGCAATAATCAGACCAACAAGGGACTAACAAGGGATTTTGTCTGATTTTGATTCCTGAAAGTCATATTTTTGTCAAATAAATGAAGAAAACTGCTTTCATTGCAGTGATATAACAAATAATTTTGTTTCAGGAAATGAGTTTTTGAATCTTGAAACAAACAGAATAAAGACAAAGACAAACAAAGACAAGCACAAGCAAAAAACACATTTAATTACAATGTCATTAAAACTTTTATTAAACAGGTTTAAATCTAAATCTTTATTATCAGTTTTACAAATGATATTCTGTTGAGGCTAGGTCTCTTTTTTCTAATTTCAAGAAATCTTATAAAGTACTGGTAATTCTTGCTTGTTTCACTGGTAGTTTTTTTTTTTTTTTTTTTTTTTTTTTTTTGGAAGACTTGCTACTGGAACATTTCTAGTATTTTAGCATATCTTTGAGCTGACTCTGGTCAAGCTAAATAAATAAATTTTTAAAAACCAGCATTAACAGACCAACAGAGGGCGCCATAAGCCCTCTGCTAGAATCAGCCACAGCCCAGGACATCCTGATGGAGCTTTCAAGCGATTTTTTTCTGCTGTTCCTCCTGTTTTCTTGGTCAATTTTCAATATACTTCTTCCACAACTTCAGGAGACGTGCTCTATGATGTATGATAGATAAACAGCCTCTCGAGCAAAAGTGACAATTACATGAGAGACCTTGTATACTGAGAAATCGGCTGCTGAACATGTGGAAATTGATAAATCTTTTTTTCATTTACACAAATATTAGAATCATTTAATGTTATCTCTGAGAGGATCTCTTCACATCCCGTTGTTCTGTTTCATTTTTACATAAAACTAGTTTTTCCAGAAAATGCAAAACAACATGTAGCATATTCAAAACTCTCCAAAGTCCCATATGCTTCAAAAACAGTCAGCACAGCTTCCTAAAACTCCATTCATTTTCATTACACTAATTATACAACCATACAGTAAGATGTTGATGAATCACAGATTCATCCTAAAGAAATGACAGAGTTGGTGATGAATGAAGACATTTAAAATGGTAGATATGCATACATATATGAAGTAAATTATAATTTATAATGTCAAATATTGATACTTCGTGCAAATACACAACCACAGAAGTTTACATGTCACATGAGGAACTGTGGATTTGACCATGTAACAGTAAACACAACATGAAATCAGATTATGGAATAAATGGAATGTAGGACATGCTTTATATTTGTACTGTGTGTTTGTGCAGATCTTAACGTGATCACTATAAGACATGTTCAGTTTCAAGCATTTGGTTTTGATTAACGGGAACATATTATTTGGATTCCCATGTCCAATCTTTATAATGCTTTAATGTGCAAATAACACACTGATCCACTTCTACTCTCCCTTGCTGCAGCAATACTGTGCACACAGAGTGAAAACAGGCCATTTAAAAGCCTTTTTAAAGTCCTATCATGACAAGTCAACTGTGTCAGGCCTGAGCTGGCAACATCTACAGTCTGCAAAACACAAATGCTATCCAAACGCTACTCACTAGCCTTATACTTGGTAGGTGTGTCCAGATGTGTCCAGGTGTGTAAGTGAGTAAATTTACATGTGTAACATGTTGATGTAAACATGTTACAGAAGTAAAGGACTAATCAAAAATGAAACTTTCAGCAAAGTTCAGGACCTTTGCTGAATGCATTTCTTTGTCAATGCTGAACACATACTTCCTACTATGATAGACTATAAAAATGAGGAGAAAGAACGAAAACATAATGTGTCCCCTTTAAGATATTATCAAAAATAGAAGCAGTACTTCACATATTGTTTGGATGTACAAAGAACTTTTCCGTGTACCTCTTTGACAGGATGAACCTTAATTTGGAGAATAAACACTGTCACATAATTTGAGAGAAATAATAAAATTTATCAAACGCACTGTGCTGTACAGAATAAACAATCCCGTGCAGGCTCATTATATTGGTTGATCAGATGCAGCAGGAGTCAGGCTCCTCCAGGGTTCTTCCAGCTCTGTGCACAATTTCATAAAAACAACTTTTAGACAAAGTGACACTAACATTTATAAGCATGCCGAGAGGAATCACACAGGCAAATACTGCTCCCTCTGCTGGCAAGGCTCCTGACAGACACACACACACACACACACACACACACACACACACACACACAAAACTAGGCCTTAAAGCCAAATGTCGCTGTGATAGTAGCTGCTTACCTTAGCACTCTGGTGCACTGGATGTAAATGAGTTGCTGCTGGCCTGCACTGTAGTGACATGGAGTCTATAAATAAACCGTAAAGTCCTCCAGGCTATCTGAAGGTCCTTTGCACTTGCTCCCTCACACACACACACACACACACACACACACCACGAGAAGACAAAGGCTCTGTTCCTGTGNCCCTCACACACACACACACACACACACACACACCACGAGAAGACAAAGGCTCTGTTCCTGTGACTAATGAAATCTGCTGACAAGGTAGCTAACAGGTCAACAGCTACGACCCTTTACTGTGTAAATAGAGAGATAACAGGAGATTGGCAAAGGCAATTAGTGACAAAAACAAGAAAGGGCAGAAGCTTTTAGTAGTGTGTGGTGTAAAGGTACTATGACAATGAAAAAATAATCTATTACAAGTAAAAGTAAGTAGCAGCTCAAAGTACTCAGAGTGCTTGTTGTGAAGAATGGCTCCATATCAGAGTGTTAAAATCTATCTGATAGAGATTAATGCACCAATAAAGAAAACCATCAACAGTGTGATTTCCCTCATATCTCTAATTGTGGGGTTTGCTGTGAAATCATTAAAATTGTGGAATGGAAAAAAAAAACTAAAATTCTGGTGATATTAAAGGCTTATATAATCAGTTTTGGGGATTTCTTTCACTTAAAACCAAAGGATTCAAAATCACCGGTATGGTCCTTTAAAGCCTGTACTTGAGCAAATGTAGTTGAGTACTTTTATTCTCTGTTTAGTAATTGTTGTTGCTGTACTGTGTTGAGTTGAATAAAGCAATATGGAGTTTAAAGCAATATGGAGCAAAATGAAACGGAGCCAGACAGTGGTCAGGGACACATAAGGTCAGAGCCTGTGAG
>VXCM01003968.1:0-14614 GCA_014773175.1 Lucifuga dentata
TTAAAGGACTGTGACTTCATAAGGCTGTGTAACTATTAGCAGGTGAAACATGGATTTTTAAGGTGGTGTATCACTTGAATATTTGATTTTAAAAGATTGAGATTTTGCAAAATATTGGGAAAGCTGAAATACAATTTTATCCTTTGGGAAATGGTTGTCAGTAACATTACGTGTATGAAAATTGAATATATTAGGCTCAAACATACAAAATGGCCGGTATGGTTCTTTAACTCAGAGTTTGAGCTACAGCAACCTGTGCAAAAATGTAAAAAGCAAAGTAAGTGGTGAAGCCTGGCAGTACACAGAATTATCATTATGAATTTATCATTATATGTATAATTAATTATATGTATAACTTATTATATATATAATAATAAAGTAAATAAATAAATAGATATATAAAAATAAAATTAAATAAGTTTAAAAAATAAATAAATATATTTATTATAATTCTATATATATATGGAATTTATCATTATATTATAACTTATCATTATGAATTTAAGTTACTCCCATCAGGAAGACGCTACAGGGTACCAAGGGCCTCTAAATCAATTTACAAAAATCTTTTATTCCAGATGTAATAGGCCTCCTTATTAAACTCCACTTATGTACAGTATTTATATCCTATATAAGCATCCATACTGACTAGTTCCTTGTGTATCTGCTTTCATGTTTTGTGCTTTATGTTGTACGTTGCTGAGATTTGATGTACATATTGTATGATATTTATCTTATCTATCTCCTTCCTCCTCCTGCCAGGAGTTGATCTGACCACTAGCAGCTGAAAAGTAAAATTAAAAAAAGAGAGAAATTATAGATGCTCTCTCATTCCATGTTAAATGTCTTTCATAAACCTCTTCCTCCTCCTCTTACTCTGTCTCTCATTCTCAGGAAAACACACATCACTGTACATCCAAGCTAAATGTCTTTCATAACCCTGGACTTCCTACTTATTCTAAACCTTTTATTCTACATCTCAGCTCAGTAAGGCAAGCAACAAACTTGTCATCTTTGGCAGTGAATTGGGTCAACGTTTATCCGGCTGGAATGGGAATCTGCCCAAGGACATGATGAAGTCACGCCTATGTGCGCCTGCATAGAGGAATCATAGCTAAGCAAGATACAGCCGTGTTCTCACTGTACACCATGCCAAATCAGACTAATTATACTTGCCGAAATCTCCAAGAAATCTCTTATATCATTTCCTTTTGAAATGTTCTGGGCCTTTGCCTCAATAATACAGTTTTATGATACAGATTCAATAAATTAAAAGAGCCACACGGCAAAAACTGTTCAAGTCCTAAAGATTTATTTCCTAAAATAAGTGTGAATTATTCTAATGATATTTCATTGTGTCTCTATATAGTTCCAGTAACTTTCTGAAAATACTGCAAATAATCAGATTGCTCCATTATTATCATCAAAATCAACTCCTTAATTAATTAGCTTTGAAAACATACTAGCTGACTGTTTCGAGACTCCTTATTTGGAAAAAAAAAAAAAAANAAAAAAAAAAAAAAATATATATATATATATATAGATGCTGTGTTGATATTTAGGCTATGACAGTTAGTGGGTGATACAAAGATCATCTTGGAAAGGTTTTAAAAGTTGGAAAAGTCTCATAAGTTCAATTTTTTAAAATTATTTTGTTATTTATTTATATATTTATTTCATTAGATGTCCAATAGTTGATGCCTCCACAACAACTATTCTTCCTGGGGTTCCACTCAGTCAAATATAACAAAATCACACATTTAGGTTAAAAAAAAAAAAAAAAAAAANAAAAAAAAAAAAAAAAAAAGTTAAGTTGCAACATCAATCTACATGACCTAAAACTACATGATATAGTATTCAAACATATCTCAAAAGATACAGGAAATAGTCATATCTGACCTCTGACCTTAGTGATTCACCCTCTGCCAACCAAACAGACAACAAGGCCACAGCAAGCACAGGAACACACACTGGACAATGAAAAAAAAACAAAACAAAACAATTTTACCATAAATAAGCTTTTAATTGTCTTTTAAAAATTATTTTATTTTGATCATTTTTAATATGTAATGGTAGGTTATTCTAGTGAGTATCTGCCCTGTACAGGAAGTCTTCCTTAAATCATTTGTTCTTGGTTGAGAAAGGTCAGTCTTACCAGTCACAGCTTGTCTAGTTTTATAAGAGTGTTTATCTTCAATATAAACCATTTCAGAATAAATACATTTGGGTTGTTCATGAGCACATATCCCCCNCCCCACCCCAAAAAAAAGGTTAAAATACTCCAAGTCAACAGCTTTTCCACCTTCAACCAGGACAAACAACTTCTTGTCTTGTTGAACAGTTAAGAACAAGCCGTGCTGCTCGATTCGGAATAATTTGAAGTTTTTTCAGATCCTTTTTGCAGCACTAGAGGACCAGATTGCAGGACAACAGTTTATATGTGACAAGACTAAAGACTGCAGGACCATCTTAGCTGTATCAAAAGGTAAAAACCAAGCAGCCTTTCTCATGACAGAGATCCCTCTTCCCATTTTAGCCACAGTATTGTCTTTATGACTGGTCCAAGTCATTCTTTCTTCAAGGCTGACACCCAGAAGCTTAGTCTCCTTCACCTGTTCAACAGGCTGACCTGTATTTACAACACAATTTTACTTTTCCTACTTTGGAATGAGAAGAAACGATTATACTCTTTGACTTTGATATATTCAGTNCAATTTTACTTTTCCTACTTTGGAATGAGAAGAAACGATTATACTCTTTGACTTTGATATATTCAGTACTAATCTATTCTGTTTTATCCAGTTGTTACTGAAAAGCAAAAGTTGCTGAACCAAACCCATTCCAGCCCAAGTCTGACGTAGCACAGCCTCGAGAACCATTGTTAAAAACGTGTTAGGTTTAATGGGAAAAGGAAGCAACTAAAGGACACAAAGGAAGCGGTTTTGCGATGTTCCCATCATGTTCAGACAGATTCACATCTAACTGTCACACAGGACAAAGACTGAATGACTCAACCTGACACAACACGTAAGGCCGGACTGTCGCAACAACCAGACTAAATCAGCAAAAGAGAGAGGAGTTACGGAGAAATCTCACAGGGTCCCGCATTGATTCCTCATGGTTTTCTGTGATAAATGTTATTGGATGAGACAATCTGGGAAGGTCCACCTTCAGCTGAGACATCTGCAAGTAAGGTTACGAGAAAGTTTTGAAGATTTGTTGAGAGACTGTAGAGGTCAAGGAGCCTCTTAGTGAGACATGCAGCTTTTATACAACCTTTGGGGATATGGGATTCACCCAGCATATGATTCCTATTAAGTCCAATTTAGTCTGCATTTTTTTGGGGACCTTTTCATAACAAAACGATGACTGTATCATGATGAAAACAAGAAACCACTAGTCCTACGAATGCATCATACTCATAACACAGAACAGTTTGGACATCATCTGTTAAGATTTTAGTTTGACTCTGGAGACATTTTAAAACTAGAAGGGTGCTCGATTTGCCTTGTTCTATACTGGACTAAAGAGAAAGAAACAACTATAATAAACATAAGACATCTGCTGGATTTATCTCCATAGCAACTGTTTCCATGCTACTGAATCAGCATAATTTCAGCTATACTTAATTGGTCGTTGCATATTTCTGCCCTATTTATTACTGTACAGCAATTCCTTAAATGTGCCTGTCTAAGCATATATACTTCAGGGCTGCCAGATCTTGATCAAATTGCAAATGTTGATAGTCTATGATGGGATGAATATGCCTGATTTTTTTCCCCCTTGAGATTGGTGATTATTTTTTGAAGTAATTGACAAAAACTTGGAAAATGCCCTACATATGCCAAAGAAACTATAAAAAAAAGTTACTGGATCCAAATCCACACCAAACTTTAATGGGTTCTTCTCTGGGCCATGCTACCCTTCTACCAAGTTTCTTCAAACAACACAAATTTAAAAAAAAAAAAAAAAAAAAAAAAGCAGAGATAAAGATTAAAATGAAGATTTTGGTGATAAAACGCTACATATTCATAGAAGAAAGTGACAATGTTCCCATCCTTCACAGTATACATTACAGCCTATAAAAGCGTTAAGCAAAGACTTCAATTATCCACTCTCCTTTTAAAACCAGTGGATAATATGACATTTTGTAAAAAAAAAAAAACACTTTAAATTGTGAATTGCTGAACCTAATTACTGCTAATGTATCTCTCTGCCAGATTAGCTTACAGGCAAGTACTTTATCAAAAAGTGCTGTGGGTTGAAGACAACCTACAGGTCCGAACCTATCCCCAAACCTAAACATCCATAAATTCACTTTTCACATATCTTAGAGTAACAGATAATAAATGTAGCCCAGAGGAATCCAGCAGAGTTATTCTTGAGGTTTTTATATGCTGCTGTCTTAAAACATTCTCATCAAAATTCCATAAATTAGTCACAGGAGGGAAATCTGGTTAAATTTCATACAGATTGAATGCAGCCCTCAAGCAGCAATGGAACAACATAATTACATCAGGGTTTTATGCTTCATTATATTTAATATTATTTCTTTGAAATGTCTACCGTGCTGGTGTACAAGATTTTTTTTTTTCCATAAGAGGGATCATATTAACCGAAATGATGGATTTTAGGTACAGATTAGGAAAGTGATATATTCGGAGTGTGAGTGATATAAATGTCATTAACCTTTTAGCATGTGGTGCAGATCCTGTTTCTGTTCAGATAAGCAGTTCCTTATCAAGACATCCAAAATGAGCAGCTTGGTGGACACTTGGACAAATAATGTTAAGACTTTAACAAATGAACTCTCTCAGTGGAGCATGGAGCAGTGGTGTGTGTGTATGTGTGTGTGCCTGATAAGTCTGGTCTGTTAACGCCACCTAATGGTCGTCAGTGGACAGCACATTTCCAAAAATGGTCAGTTTTTAGCCACAGCTCAAAACACAATGGAAAAAATAAAGAGGTCACGCATGTAAAAAAATGCAAAAATAAAATATTTATTAAGCAGGAGTTTTAAAGAAATCTCATCTGCTTCAACTGCTTTTATGAACACGAGTTTTAAATGCTTTTGTGCAATAAAACTGGCAAATTTGTGAGTTTGAAAACAAAACCAAATAATGAAAATTATATTTAATGAAGAATAATCATTTTTAAATTTTTTTTTAAATAACTAGTGCAGTGCCTGTTGAAAACGTGCCTGTTCAGACCAGCCTGGACTTTGTGGTGTGTGCTGCAGCCTTCCATAAGTGCCCGTGGATCAGAGCATATGCCGCCTCACTCGGAGCGTATCCTGCCGCGTGAACTACTTTTTACCGGCACACCTTGATTCGAGAGCCGCTCAGCCAAATAACTTCACACACAACATGGCAAGACCTTGGGTCCTGAGCAGTGAACTTGCCGAATCTCAACTTCATACAGAGATATCGTTGCCAGACAGAGATTTCTGCCTTTATAGTTCGATAATTTAATTTTTTTTAATAATGAAAAAGGGAAACAATGAGAACGCAAATCGAACCGCCTCATGTTGTGACTATGCCTGCAGTACATGACCGATTAAATTATACCTTTCTATTGCATTTAGCAATGAAGAAATATTTGTGCTTTTAGCGCAAAATCATCAAATTATCATAAGCATACAGACTTTTAAAACTGGCAAATTTGCGAGTTTAAAAACTCAAAATAATACCCCCCTCATTTTTTTTCGTCTTCTATGGCCCTAATATGCCATTGTAAAAAACAATATTAGTGGCCAAAAAAAGAAAAAAAAAAGTGAAATGTGTGTCTCTCTCCAACTTAACCCCTGACCTCTAGGGGTCGCACTTCATGATCTCTCTAAGGCAAATGGTGGCATAGCAGGAAGAGTCCAGGTCGAAATTCAAGGTGAGAGTGAGCGAGTTTGAATCCAAATCCTGCTTCCTGTCTAAAGTTGCACCGTTTGACTGCAGACTTTTTGTCTCCCCTCCACTGGTGTATCCTGTCACTCCTCCCCCCCCCTCCCCCNCCGGCGGCCCTCTGTAGCCGGTGGGTGAGGTTGCGTGGAAAGGCGAGCAGGGGTCGGTAGCAGCCAGGCAGATTGAGTTTGAGGCCGCCGACTCTGAAGCGACAGTCTTCCAGTCCGTCTCTGCTCAGTCTCTCCTGGTACCAAGTCCCCATGGCGTTCTCTGGATATTTCACCGTGTTTCCTGGCATTGGTAGCAATACCTGCCAACATTTTAAACACTTATTATGAGCAGCAAACATAGTAACGCACGTGGAAGCGTTGGTATTGAACTAGTTTTTGCTAAATTCTATACCTGTCCCAGTGAGTAAACTCCCTGTTGAGCCTCTTGGTCAGTCACAACATGGATCTGGAATAGCAAAAACAGAAAAGGTCATTAACACTGAAAGTATATTTGTAAAATGCTCAGAGAAGTCGTCTGTGACCTCTAGGTTACAGACGCACTTCCTGAAAAGCCAACTTGTCCGTGTATAACCCTATCTACACCAAAATTCACTGGTACAAACGGCAGCTTGAATACACATTGCTCACACAACGTGAACCAACAGAGAATCTACAAATTTGAAAGGAAAACAAAAAGGAAGTGCCAAAGAAGATTCTTTCAAGAAGTTTCCAGGACCCCTGACCTGGAAGTTCCAGGTTAGGGGTCGTCTTCAGTTGGAACAGCTCTGCGATCAAATTATTTACAAAATCCGGTCTATTACCAGAGCTGATTTTTCCTGGAATTCCCCATCTAAAAAGTATTTGTCAAAAACACCTTTACAACAGCATCCCTAAGTTCATTCACTGCCAGTACCATCCCCCACTTTTTTCACATGATCTTTACCATGTGACAAAACAGTGTAAAAATGGAACTGCTGTCAAGGCAAACAGGGTTTATTAGAAGGACCGTACCATACGCTATTTACTCATTTCACTCCATTCTTCCACTTAGCCTTCTCTGCGGGAGAGTTTTGCTGTTGGAGAGAAGTCAGATCAGTTAAGGAGGCGGTCATCTCCTGTGAAATAAGAGTCAGAACTGGTGAGAGAGATGAAGCAGCTATAGACAACTGAGTCAGCTCCAACGTTTCCCTGCAAAACTTGGTCAGAAGCATTAGCATGAGCAGCACATTCACACACACAGATAGATGTGGGGAGCAGAACGGCCTCAAGGAGTTTTTTTTTGTTAAATCAGCATTCGGAATAGATTGAGCAGAGGAAGTGAGAAAAACCACGAAGTTTCCATAAGGTGCCAAAGTAACATCAAAGGCATATCTGATGTCAGCTTGCAGAAAGATGACCAGGGAGCTCAGCAGATTCAAACGACAGCATAGGTGACACGCGATTCGCCAGGTCAACATAAAAGAGGAAGGAGGAGGAGAGGAAGACAAATCAGATTTAGGTGTAGTCACGGATTCAGCTGCACAGTCACGAAAGTCTCCATCTTCAGGTGTGGGAAGAAGAGTGGCTGGATTCAGAACATTATGACATTTAACGGTAACGTGGGAGACTTAAAAGAAGACGTTGATGATGTAAGAGCCTTGCTGGTGGGAAGTGAGATGTTTTGTGTTCAAGCAATATAGATGTCACTGCATGAGGAACCAAAACAGCCAGAGGCTTGAAAGCCACAAGAGAAGCAGAAGCTTCCACAGCCGCAGAGGCAGCTGACATGTAATCGTTTTCCTCATCTTCAATTTAAATGGTTTGGACAAATTTGAAGACCCAACGCTGAGGCAGAGGAGATCAGCTTTTCAAAACTGTCCTCTGCTTCAGGTGCCTGTATTATTTCCTGATTAGGTGTGAGATTATGGCCGTGTGCAATATCAGACAAAGGCTGAGCTAGCTCCGCAAAATCCATCATCCAGGGGCAGCAGTAGCCACAACACCCTAGAAAAGACATCAGTTGCTTTTTAGTTTTAGGTTTGGAATATTCAATATGGCATCAACCCTTTCCTGACCAACAGTTCTACCAGTAGGTGATATGTATCTTTTACCCTTGAATGTAAATGCTGAGTATAAAAGTGATTTTCAGTGTAGTCTGTAATCCCCACAGGTGATCTTCTTCTCCACCCGATTACGTGAGCCGGGGAGAAACAGGCCTACAGGGACTATAACTCCATCTGAGCTCAGCTGACCTGCAGAGAAAGAAGTCTAAGCAGAAACCAAGTTTACCAACCCCTCCTCATTGCCAAATTATTTCAAAGAAATTATTTTTTAAATGGTGAGACAAGTCTTCACAAAAAGAGCCACTGTTACTTAGATGACATTGACACGCTGCAGACCAGATGGAAGAGGGTCTCAGGGAGTCTACAGACAGGACACAATTTATCTTGACCAGAGGAGCCATAAACCAATCACACAGTCAGACAAGGTGGGTGCTAGCCTGGAGACATCTGACNCCCCCCCCCCCCCCATACAGTTCTCATGAATAACAACGGCAATCTGGCTGTTGCTTGTTATTAGGGAGCTCACATTCATATGGGGTGATGTGTTTCCAGGACCGGAACAACATTTCTGGGGCCTTAAACAGGATGTGTGTCCCCAACACCACCCCCAAAATGTGGAAATGTCACAATTTAAGGAAAATTAAAAATAACCTGGTAAAAAAAAAAGAGAGAAAAGAAAAGAAACAACAGCTATAAAGGTTAGAAGGAGGTTAGGAGGAAACAATATAAATAAAAACCTTAATGCAGCTGCAGTTGAAACTCGCAGTATTTGACATAAGTATCAAGTATCGGTTAAACTGCATTATACAGCTAAATGAGCTACTTAAAGATGCATATTCATTTTGATTTCACAGAAGACAAACAGTTGACTGACTTCAGCTATAATTTACTGCCACCTAGGTTTTTACAGGCTGAATTGCATAAAATATATACATGTGACGTGCACAATAACCTACGTTTTTAATTGGTGTTTAGTTTATTCATTTAAAGATTACTACATCACAATTATTAACAGCTATTACAACTATTAACTCCCAAACACATTTTCAGCTTTGCCCGTGAAAATTAGTAAAATACAACAAATGTAACTGAAGGTTGTTGATGCTCACCGTTGTACCGTGATCCTCGTCTCTGCTTGTTGCCATTTGATGCATCTTCAGTTCAGAAATTTTCAGCTTCATGTGAGCAGGTTGTTGTCACGAGTTTAATAATACGTTTGGGGCTTTCCGTCTCAGGGTAATCTTGTTCGTTCTCCCAAAGAAAGACCCTGGCTGCATCCAAACACACCACAAGCCGTTCCACAAAACCTTCCATCATTTAGCTCTTTTTCCTTCACTCAAACTTTTAACTATGTAGAATATTAATAAATTACAAATTTGTATATTTATTTGCAAAATTTTATTCCAGTGTTCGCAGGTACCTAGAATCTTTACAGATTTCTGTAATACAAATTCAGTAATTCATTCGTACTGTACTAGAGGGTCCCAAAAAATTACTGAATCTGACATTATTATTGTCACAATTATAATTCTGTTAGTATTACAATTGTTAGTTTATCTTTTTTTTTTGTGTTGTGGTTGTTTTGCTGTTCTTTATTTTGTATTTCAGTAGGGTTTGATTGACTATGTTTGAATGTTATGAGGAGAGGTCTTATGTTTCTTACCTTTCCTGCACGAGATATAAGATTTTATTCTTTTTATAGTATGCACACAATATGATAAATTTTTTGTAAAGGATGATGTCTTTTACAGTACATGTCTGTTTTTAAACATGCAATAAATAAATAAATCAATCAAATCAACACAGTTAATATTCAGCTCTGATGATGTATGTACAGTTTGCATGTATGAGGGATTGTACAAGTGTACTCACTTACTGACCTGACCTCTGACCCGAGAGCTGCGGTCATTGGGAGCAAAAATTTGGAGTAGGCTTTTAAAATATACATAGTGATCAAAGCACTATAGTTAAACGTCTGTGCTCACCTGTGCTGAGCTGGAATCCGCCGCGTCGTCCAGCTCACTTTGAGCTCCCTGAACCCACACCAGGTCTCCCTGCCTCGCACCGTGGCCCAGAGCTTCCAACCTGTGTGCCACCGCTTCATTCCACACTCTGACAACCACAAACATACAAACCGCTTTAGCAATCACCATTACATTGTTCTCTTATGAGAGTTTTTCACAATCATTTGTATGGAAAAATAAA
The DNA here is from genome assembly GCA_014773175.1 of Lucifuga dentata. Lineage (NCBI taxonomy): Eukaryota > Metazoa > Chordata > Actinopteri > Ophidiiformes > Bythitidae > Lucifuga > Lucifuga dentata. Next base: position 10,132 of record VXCM01003968.1, read on the forward strand.
GACTGAAACTGAATAAATGTGTTTGAGACAAGATTTGTTTATGAGCTGAAAAGGCAAAAAGCAGACTTGTGAGTGAGGTTGGCGGAATAAGTCTTGAGACTGAATGGGAAAATGGCTATGCAAAGTGAAAAACTAATGCCTTTTCCTCCTTACAGGACCATACCACCCATTTTGCATGTTTGAGCCCAATATATTCAATTTTCATACATGTTACGTTAATGACAATCATTTCCCAAAGGATAAAACTGTATTTCNAATATATTCAATTTTCATACATGTTACGTTAATGACAATCATTTCCCAAAGGATAAAACTGTATTTCAGCTTTCCTGTTATTCTGCAAAATCTCTTAATCTTTCAAAATCAAATATTCAAGCGATACACCCACCTTAAAAATCAATGTTTCACCTGCAAATAGTTACACAGCCTTATGAAGTCACGATCATTTAAATTTTTCCATAAACGCAGGTCTTCTTTTGGGACTATATTCCCTGATGGAGACATACATTCACTCCATGCTTTTTATTTCACTTAAACACTAAAATTGCAAAACTTTGAAAACAATAAATGCACATCTTGTTCAAGATGATAGATTACCTAGCCCAAGAACGTTTCAAGTATCAACAAGTTGATTTTAATAGCATACCAGAATGAACTGAAACCAATGGTGGTCTGGAAGCTAGGAAAAATTTTTTTTTGACTCACTGTTCCAGTAGTATGCTTTGGGAAAATGCTTGTCAGTAACGTTACGTGTGTGAAAATTGAATATATTAGGCTCAAACATGCAAAAAGGGTGGTATGGTCCTTTAAAAGAGAAATCTCTGTCAAAGGATCCATGAGCTTGTTCATGTTCTTATGTTCCACTTCCTCAAACAAAGCTGCTCAGCAGCCAACAGAAGACAGCAACATTTGTGATTAAACTAGATAGTGCTCCCTCCCTGCAGCTTAAAAAAAAAAAAAGATGACTAAGGATATTTTAGTGCAGCTGACCTGCTGCAGTAGGCGTGTGGGTAGAAGATTCTCATGCTGTGGGGCAGGCTGAGCCAGGCCTGGGTGCAGCCATCTGGACCCATTCCGTAGCGGTTCAGGGCTCGCAGCATCAACCGCTCCCTGGCCTTCGACATGGGCATCAACGCCAAACTCTCCTTGGCGTTATCTGAGAGAAAATAAAACAATTAACACGCATAAAAAGATATGTCCAGATGCTAAAATGTGATTCATGTTATAGTATTCTATGATGTTTTCATATACACTCCACGACTGATTGACATAATTAAAATAGTGGCAAACCTAAATGCTGTTCATGAATGCTTTCATGCTTTTCAAAGAAACGATCATCAGTTCCTCCTGTAAACCAGGACGGTTTTTAATTTTCAGCGGTACTTAAAAACAAAGTTGCTGGTGTTGTTCCAGCGCTCACCTGTTTGGAGGAAGTGTCTCTTGGCTTGGTTCTGAGGATCGCTGCCTTCCTCGGGAGTGAAGAACAGACGCACAGCGCTCACCTGACCTCCAAAAAACAACAAATCAGTTTACATCACCAATTCACAGCATATCCTGATAGGCTAAACTCATTTCTGGTAACCATCAATGACATTTACCATATCGTCTTTGAGCAGAGCCAAGCCTACTCGGTCAGACTGAACGCTCTGTCCGGTGCCAAACCTCTGTGGTCCGTAATAGTTGACAAAGCCTCTCATCTGTATAGAACAAAGCATTTCAAAGAAAGGAGACAAGTGCACGAGTGGAAGTGTGTCTTGATTCGGACAAAATTTATGTATGTTATTTTCTTTTTGTAGGGAATAACAAATAATAATGAAGAATAATGCTGTACCCTGACATTGTCCACTGCTTCCTTTACCAGTCCAGCCAACTGAGTGTGTGTGTCTGCACCGGAGGAGGGTGTGTTACTAGACTCGTGTGGTTGCAGGTCACGGACCACCAGGTCAAAGTGGTTCCCCTGCAGTCGTCCAAGCCTCAGAGGCTCGCTGACAGAGTGGACACAAGACAGACGTATCCCTCTTCTCTCGAACTCTGCTGTCTTCTCTGTCAGCCTATGACAATCAAAAATTTTTTAAAGGAGTGGTAAGTGTATATTTTAGTTACATGCTGATTTTTGGTGATGATTTCAGGCTCTAATTGGCCCTTAAAGAGTGATGAGAAATTTGCCGAAAGATGCAGTAGTACCATTGAGGCGAGACCTTTTTGACCACCATGGACTGGTAGGTGATGGCTCTCTTATCCTTGATACCGGCGTAGGTGAAATCTGAAGGCAGGACCCCCAGAGCTGCTGCCATGTAGCTGATGGCCTCAAGAGTTTCCAGGTTCTCCTTACACAGAGTGAAAGCTGCAGGAAATACAGGACAGTGGTGTTTCCTTTGTTTTACTTAACTCTTCACTTCCCTATCATTTTAAATTTTCCACCACTATTTAATCAGAACTGATGATTTGTGGTGATGCAATTTCCTGTAAGGTTCAGAGTGGGCAGCAATTGAATTTTTTTTTAAATAGATATTCCAGATTATGCAGGTTTGCAAACACTATAGTATTTATGAGGATCAATGTGATAGGATTACCGGTGTACACGTCTTCTTCCTTCTGGTCTCCTGTGGTCCTCTTCTTGGGTCTGCCTCGTTCTCTCAGTCTAGCTGAGATAGCTGTCCCCCTCCGGCCACTGAGGCTCTTAGTCTCCAAAAGCTTTCCAAACCTTCTGCTGATGAAGTGGTGGACAGCCGTCCTGTGATCCTTATTGTTATCCTGTCGAAACGTATAGGATGAGCCTTGCACTTTGGCATCTACAAACCTAAAGAAGTCCTGCGCTTCATCCTCTGTGACCAAATGAGAGAGTTCTGTGTAGCCTGGATCGACCCTCACACTGATCTCAGACTGAGTGGTGACAGTCATGAGGAAGGGGAATTGTTGTCTGACAGCTCGGTGGACGTTGGCTCTTTGGTATTTGTCAGGGAAAGATCCCAAAGAAAGCTCTTGCTTTTCAGCCTGTTGAGATTCATCTTTGAGAGTCACCACAAACTGTTCCAGTTCTTCATAGACTGACAGGCCTAAAATCACACTCAAGTCCAAACTCTCCAGATTAGATGTGGTGGCATCGATCCTACTACCCGATGATACATCTGAGCCCTGTGACACTGGGAAATAACTGTCCTGCTTCCACTCTGCACTGGGTTCACTGTTTTTCCCAGGAAAGCCACAGTCTGGTTCCTGGGGGATCTGTGTGGGTGCTGTTGTCCTGACCTGCTGTCCACAAATGTCTATCTCAGTCACCACAAAGTCCCTGATAAAGTTTTTGATGCTTCCACGAAACCCTTCATGGTTTGATAAGAAACGGGCAGGGACGTTCACAACCTCGGTGTCCTGCTTCATGGTGACTGCGTGGTTTCCACTTGTGACTGTACTACTACTGCGAATATAAACACACAGATAAAATGTTTAACATTAACAAACTGTTACTTGGACAAAAAGTAACGTTAGAAGAAATAAGTGGTCTTTACGTCAGCTTTACCATAGCTGATAACATGTAAATCGCCCATCTATCTCACAACACATGAGCTAACCTCGAGTTTCATGATACAGAAAGCTCTAAAAGCATATTAGCTAAAGTAATCTTTGTCTCAAAATGCGAATATAAATGTATCGTAAATTAGTACTAACGGGGGCTGCTTCTTTTCGTCGTGAAAACGTCTTCTTCTTCTTCTTCTTTAAAATTTTATGGCGGTTGGCAAACAACAAATTGGTGCATTACCGCCACCAACTGGTGAGGAGTGTGGATCTGGATTCAATTATTTCTTTAACAAAACAAAACAACAACAACAACAACAACAACAAAAATAATAACCTCATATTCTAACCCTTAACCTTGTTCTCCTTAAATAATGAAACAAAAAAGAATAACATAAAGCCCCTGAGCTTTGTTGTAGCATATCTTTCAGATTAAATTTTACCTTTCTCTCTTTTAGACTGTTCATCAGCTCCCTTCTCTCCTCTGTATACTTTGGACATTCTGTCATTACATGTTCTATTGTTTCATCTACATTGCAATAACTACATCTTCCTGAGTTATGTTTTCCTATTTTAAAAAGTGAAACATTCAACCCTGTGTGTCCAAACCTCAACCTCGAAATGATTGTTTCATCTCTTCGATTTCTACCTGCTGATCTCATTTTCCCTGCTGATCTTTCAGTATTGTAATACCACCGTCCTCTTCTTTCCTCATCCCACTGTTTTTGCCATCTTTCATTAATTGACTGTTGAATTATGCTTTTCATTTCTGATTTACTGTACTTTATATTTATATCCTCACACTGTTTTCCTGTNTTGAATACTGTAATACCACCGTCCTCTTCTTTCCTCATCCCACTGTTTTTGCCATCTTTCATTAATTGACTGTTGAATTATGCTTTTAATTTCTGATTTACTGTACTTTATATTTATATCCTCACACTGTTTTCCTGTAGCTTGTTTAGCTAGT
>VXCM01003969.1:0-32331 GCA_014773175.1 Lucifuga dentata
CCCCCCATCTATTTATTTATTTATTTATTTATTTCAGTCTGTAGCCCTACAAATAAAAAATTAAAAACAACTAAAATTTTGTGAATGTTCTCAACAAACACACCTCTAAAACATATAACTCAAAATAGCAAACTAACAAATTAAAACTAGAAATGCATTTCCTGAAGAAAATGCGCCTGTGATTGCAATTTGCTGAAGGTTGTGTGCTGAAAACCTGAAGTCTATGAACAGATGAAAAATTGCTTGAAAAATGCAGAAATAAATGCAGAATATTTTTTTAAAATTACAACTGAAAGCTAAAAGAGTTGAAATATGCAGGAATCCATGATGTATGTGAACATGTGTGTCAGCCAGAGATGCTGAAAGAACTTTGATCTGAATGTCTCAATGAGACATCAGAGAAAAACTGTTAAAGATATTTGGGAAAAATACAAAATGGTGGCAAGTGTTGTCAGTCAGTCCAGCAAACATGGCATGTGGTCTGGCAGATCGAATTTGATTCAGATCCGAATGCATTCTCTAGCATTTGCACCCTGCATAACTTGTTTCCCTTATCTGGATGATGTATCTGGATAGATCACACATTAAATCAAGTGTAAATGAGGCCTTATTGCTTTATATTTTAAAAGAAGAAAAAATATTACTGTTTTTTAAAATTAAAGGACCATACCATCCATTTTTGTAACTGCTTTGGTCACAAAAGAATCCACGTCTTGTACTGATGTCCACGCTCACTTTACTTCTCTTGTGGTTGGAACACCTTGGAACACCATGAAAACTAAAACAAACAGATTTACATAAAGCACAAACAACAAATACATAAATTCTCTGTCTCTCATAAACCAAGCACACAGTAATTAATAAATAACAGTCAATAACTACCGTGTTTGCTTTCAGACCAACAGCAGAATAAAATCAGGAGCAGAAGATGTCACAAAGCGGAGGGAGCGTAAAAGTTCAGTTTTTTCCCGCTGTTTCTCTCGTCTCTCCAAGCTCCGATACTTCCGGGGCCAGATAGTCATGTGACCCATACAAAAGGTTGATTATCGAAACAACAACAAAGGCAACAAAATAATAAATCTAATTCACAGATCACATTAAATTTCAGCAAATAAAGTGTATTATAACTATATAAAATAACCACATTACAATCATAAACATGCATATTAATCTCCGATGTTGCCATGGCAACGTATAAACACTGGTTTAGCAGCGTCAGCTACAATTTTGCATTCTAATATATCCAATTTTCATACATGTAAGGTTACTGACAATCATTTCCCAAAGGATAAAACCGTATTNAATATATCCAATTTTCATACATGTAAGGTTACTGACAATCATTTCCCAAAGGATAAAACCGTATTTAAGCTTTCCTGATATTTTACAAAATCTCTTAATCTTTCAAAATAAAATATTCAAGCAACATACCCACCTTAAAAATAGATGTTTCATCTGATGATAATTGTGCAAAATTATGAAGTCACGGTCGTTAAAATTTTTCAATAAATGCAGGTCTTCTTTTGGGACTATATTTCCAGGTGGAGACATACATTCACTCTGCGCTTTTTACTGCACTCAAACACTAAAATTACGTAACTTCGAAAAAACCTGAATATATGTCTTGTTCGCGATAATGGATTACCTATCCCAAGAACGTTTCAAGTATCAACAATTTGATTTTAATAGCGTACCAGAATGAANGATTACCTATCCCAAGAACGTTTCAAGTATCAACAATTTGATTTTAATAGCGTACCAGAATGAACTTAAACCGATGGTGGTCTGGAAGGTAGGAAAAATATTTTTAATTCACCCTTCCAGTAGTATGCTTTGGGAAATGATTGTCAGTAACGTTACATATATGAAAATTGAATATATTAGACTCAAACATGCAAAATGGATGGTATGGTCCTTTAAAGTGGGTATTTTAGTTTGGAACAAAATACAGATTTGGCTTTTCTGAATGACCTTCAACTGTCAAAATGCAAAAACACAAAGAAATGCCACTTAATAGCAATTATGCTAATTTAGTTTGGGATCAACTTTAAGCAAAAAGCCAATCAGATAAAACGCTCTTTAAAGTGTCGTGTCACAGACTAAATAGGTTAACTGTTGGTTAGATGGATGAGCATTTCCTGCCTACCAGCTCTCAGTCGAACATGAAACCATACATCAAGTTTGATTGTCTCCAGAACTCTGACACCTCGCGTAGTTAAACTGATTGCTACCAAGAAGTGTCCCAATCATGAGCTCGCGGCTTTAAGAGTCGCATTTATGTGTCGAGCAACAGTCCGCTAATCAAATCGCAACCTTTTTAATGTTGTTACTGGGCTGCTTCCAAATCTAGTTAAAGGCAAGTTTCCTGTTTTATGCATAGCTAATCTTGTCATTTTGAATAAAAAGACAAGGTTTTAGTCAGTAATTCACCTCTGCCGTGGACTCATTTGAAGTAAGACCACCGTGGAGATATTTTAGAGCAGCGCTTTGCCATCAGAGTGGAATAAAGACACTATTCATTGACTTATTGGCCCGACTGCTGTTGACTTAGGCAGAGGGGGAAGAAAACATGAAAACATATGCTTATTTAGACTGCTTCACGACTTCTGGCTCTGCCTGAACAAATTTAAATGTGCACTCTGAGTTCACTGTCTAACTAAAAAAAAAAACACAATCTGCGAACACTGCCCCCTTTCAAATGAATCCAATAGAAGGACTTTTCCTTAAATTGGAAGGCTTTTTCAGGAGGTCTCCATTAGTACCTAGTCACAAAAAATCAAAAATAATCTGTTCTTTGACCTCTCTACTGTATAGTGTTTATTCAACTTTTTATTTGTGCTTCACACCCTCTGATCCTTTGTTTATGGCCGTGTCCCGCAGAAAGCCCATGCTCGTTATTCACGCCCCATTGAATCAGAATGAAACTCAATGTCGGTCCATATAACAGCACACACACACACACACACACAAACACTCTCTCTGCATCCTGAGGGGGGTCAGTTATGGAAATGAGGGACAACACGAGGTNACAAACACTCTCTCTGCATCCTGAGGGGGGTCAGTTATGGAAATGAGGGACAACACGAGGTGCACTCTGCATGCTCGTCTCCTATAGCTCTATACAGCCATGTCCTCCATGTCAGATGGTACAGATGGTAAAGTCACGGCTTTAAAGAAGACTCTCCTGTACAGGGCACTTACTCATTGGAATAACCTACCATTATATATTAAAAATGTTTAAAATAAATTAATTTTTAAAAGCAAATTGAAAGCTTATTTAGGGTAAGTTTTTTTTTTTTTTTTCCCCCCATTGTCCAGTGTGTGTTCCCGTGTTTGCTGTGGTCTTGTTGTCTGTTCTTGGTTGGCATAGGGTGGATCATTGAGGTCAGAGGTCAGATATGATTCTATGTCCTGTATACAGCAAGGTTCATCATTTGTGATGTGTTTGGAAACTATTTCATGTAGTTTTAGGTCATGTAGATTGATGTTGCAATTGGACTTTTTCTTTTTTAACCTAAATGTGTGATTTTGGATGTTTGATTGAGTGGAACCCCAGGAAGAATAGTTGTTGCGGAGGCATCAACTAATGGACATCCAATGAAATAAATAAATCTGAGTAAAAGAAGGTGGTAAACAGAAGGTTTAATATTTGGCCCATAACACTGATGTAAGGACATTCTGCTGCTATTACTTTACAAGTAATTTGGCAACATTGATGGCTATGGGAAATATATATATATATACACACACACACACACACACACACACACACACACACACNAATATATATATATATACACACACACACACACACACACACACACACACACACACATATATATGTATGTATAATCTGTGACTAGAAGTGATATGTTAACATCCTGAAACAAATATGGAAAAAAATTAAAAAAACAACAAATAGTCCTGAAAGTCTTGATTGGTTTTCAATGCAAGCCAACTTGTTTCAGGAAATTTCCTACAAAACAAATGTCAGTTGCTTGAAGAATTAGACGGATCACTCCTTTAAAATTAAGACAATTACACTTGATTGTTGACATTTGTTGATTATGTGTTGAGGAAAATGAAATTTAGTCATCCTGTTTGTTTTAAGGCATTAAATGCTTAAAGATGTTTAATTAAAGACAAATAACCGAGTTTCAAAGACAATCTACTGTCACACAGTTTTAACTTGAATGTCTAAAATGTTTATTTGAACTAAACGGACTTAAAAGCAAATCCTTCATTATTTACATTAAGGACACACAGCGTTTTATACTTTCACTTTCCAAAGCCTTTTTCTTTTTAACTCGATACTTGAAAATTTCCCTCGATTTCACAGTTCGGGGATTTTGGCAGCGTATAGCAGCTGGCCTAAATCATGCCGACTTGATTAACCTCGTTTGCTTGGGTGACCATGAGTCTGTACTGTTTGTGTGTGTGTGTGTGTGTGTGTGTGTGTGTGCGCACATACACACTAATTCTTCTGAATGGTCGTGTGTGTTCTTTGTGTGCAGCCTCTGTGGCCCATCTTTTTTTTGTGTGTCATTTTGTGTATTTGTGTGGGTTAGTTTGCTGTTACTGCAGCGGCGTTCATTAGGCGGCAGCTAGGACCCCTGCAACTCAAAGCTTAAAGTAAATATGAGTCAAATAGGGTAATTTCACACTTAATGTCTAAGGGCATGGCAGTTTTGTTTTGTTTTTTTTACACTTTTTTAGACTTCTTTAGATGTGAGCTGAGCTGTAGCATGTACACCCATCAAGTCACATCAAATGTATTTAAGAAGCATTTTAAAATAAACAGGTTAATTACAAAAGTCATCAGAACAACTCACTGCTGACATCAGCCATGTTATGAGACCATGTGACCAAAGACAAAATAAAAAGATGTCAACCGATGATGTTCCCAAATCTGCAGCACCCTGGGATTAGCAGCCTTTTGTCTTGTAATCTGTTCATGCGTGGGATTAAGAGTGCTGCAAAGTCATTACACCGATTTATTGTTTATTGGGTGACTGCACGACAAGAAGACACAAAGACACCTGAATGGGTTGCGATAGGATTATTCTAAAAAAACAAAGGTGTTTGCTGTTACCAAAAAATATAAAATATATGAAAAAAAGAAGACCACCAATATCAAGTCTAAGCTCAAATTTCATCCAATACATCTAAGTGTTTGATAAAGGTATCGATAATATAGTGTTGTATCAGTAGTACTGCATGTGTAAATCAAATGTCCTCACGTTTGTCCAATCAAATAAGCCGACAGTATCGCCATTAGAGATGCAGGACCAATCAATGAACGGAAATGAGGACGACAGGATGAACCCCAGCTTTGTCTCTCTCTTACATACTATCCCTCTGGATAAGAAATAAATGGGCATATACACACAAATATGAAATGATGTGTGTACAGAATGAAGCATCCCTCCTCCCTGTCTTTGCATCAGTAATACAGTTTCTTTCACCACACACCTTGTCATGATAGCCTTGCTGTATCCACTCGCTGCCTTCATAACAGCCAGATAATCACATCTCGGATTGGCAAAATCTCAATATCATGCCACGGCGTCCGCATTCCCCGACTCGCCACCTTCAGCTATTTCTGGACTCGCAGCAAGTGTGTTGACATTTATTCCATTCCTGTACACAAGCCATTCGTCCGGACAGGAGGAGGAGGAGTAAACAAAAACAAAAATGCTGCATTTCCACTATGTGGAATCTCAAAGTACTGTACTATACAGACAATATGCTAAATATGGAGCCAAGTAATTAAATCCCAGTTTCTTGGTTGAAGTCTAATGATAAAATGTGTCTTGTTCTTTGGGAACTACAGGATTCAAGTCATAAAAATTTGAACTCGCAACATACGTGATATAAAATCTGTTTCTCTCCAGCTGAGCTTTCAGTGCTCACACATAGCATAATGTATCTCTCAGACTTTAAATGACGACTTGCTTTTAAAAGAATTCAAACATCAAAGGTATGAACTATATTCAGTTTATTTTACATTGCGGCAGCCAGGGGAGTCATTTAAGGGAGTAAAGTACATTTGTGCATTTTGTATGGAGTTCAAAGTTTGGTATGCATAGACATCCACAAATACTACACAGGGAAAATGGAGCCAGAGGGAGCCGCTATAGAGAGCTTAACAAAATCAGAAATAATAAACAATCAGCAGTCTAATCTTAATATGTCATTTGCGTCACATTTGATACATGATTTTCTGAGACCTCTACATCATTAACATGATCAGTTATTGATCAAAATGCCTATTATATCATATCTAAAAAAATGTTCCAGTTTAAATCCTGTTGAATTAAATAAATGCTGGATGTATCAAATGTGATACAAACAAACAAACAAATAAATAAATCATATATGCAAAAACATTTTTCAGATTTTTTTGGAGTTTGTTAAAGGGTTCAATAAAGAAATAAACAGAAAAAAAAATAGTTGAATTTTCTGATAATTATTTCATGGGCCAGGCTTTACAGGGTTACATCTGTGACGTCTGTGAGAGCCCTTTTCAGAACGAGAGAAAGAAAAGCAAAATCAGCAAACAGCTCCAATCCCACAGCAAATATCATCTGTAACATCTACAGTTGACTCAATAAGCAGTTTGAAACAGACCATGTCTAAAAAGACAAACCACCTCAGGATTTAAATGCTAAACAGGTCAGTACACGTTACATGACTGACTTTATGGAAGTGAAACATTTTGAACATGAAGTCCATCCTCCTTATAGTCCGTTTTTTAATTCCATCAATAATTCCTTCTCCGTTGCAAAGCCAAGTATGAAAAACTGACAAAATATTCCTGCATTGTTTTCTGCATGAAATCACACAGATCCAGTGTTGGTCTGACTGTCTTTACCAAATGTGACTTTTATTCACTGAAAAAGTTTGGAAAGTGATAAGTGCATCTGTTTTTGAGTTAATTTGTCAGATTAAAAATTCACCTTTAGTCTTATTTGTACCCAGTTTTTCCACATCAAGAATGCAGGAAGTTAAAAAAAAAAAAAATTAAAAATTCNAAAAAAAAAAAAAAAAAAAAAATGAGGGAGGCATTATTTTGAGTTTTTAAACTTGCAAATTTGCCTGGTTTAAAAGTCTGTATCCTTATGATAATTCGATGATCTATATGCTTATGATGTCGATGATTTTGCATTAAATTGGATTTACTGCTAAATCAGAATTTAATAAGGTCATGTATTCGCAAGAATAACTCACAAATTTGCCAGTTTTAAGAGTCACAAATTTGCCAGTTTGAAAAGTAGAAATAATGCCCCCCTCATTTTTTATTTTTTGTCTTATATAGCCCTAAATACACTGTCATAGATTTTTGATAAATAATCTTAGATCTGAAATTACTAATAAAGGAGTTCAACAATTATCTCAATTTACCATGCTGTTTTTTTTTTTTCCCACAGTGACTCAGACTCAGGTGTAACTAATGACACTCATAATGGCTGCATTCCATTTAGGTATGCCAGCATCAGGGTCCTGTTATTATGTGTGCTGGCTTACTGGTTCAGCTAAAATTAAAGAGAGCCATTGTTAATACTATTAGTTACACATGCTTTGTTTGAGTCAGCTGAGGTTGTAAATTCAAGCTGGATGCTTTTCACTGACAGAGAGACAAACAGGCAGGAGATCAACGGGCACCTGTGTCTGAACTCTGGGTGACTTTCCATTTGTCCTCAAGCATAAAACGCTCAGTCTTGGCTTGTAGCCGTCAAACTTCGTACCCATCGAATGCTGGAGGTTTTAACCACGTCTGCAGCTGTGGTGAGGACGATTTATTTTAGTGTCTCTCAGCCTGTGGCACGCTTTCGTTCCATCACATCATTTTCCATCACATCATTTTTCTTTTTCAGTGTTTCTTTTTCAGAGGATTATTTCAGCTTTATCATTCTCAGGTTTGACACAATTTAAGTGAGGATGTGTAATTGACATATAAATATTAACCTAAGGGTGACGAGAACAGCTATTTTTTGAATGAATAACCATGATTTCTTCAAAAAATTTGCACTATATTTTGCAGACTATTGGCCCGTCTGAACATAGTGATCTTTCTAAATAAAACGGTAATTAAAACAAACCTGTGTTATTTAATGCAGGCCGATTCCAGGCCTTAAAGGACCATACTGGCCATTTTGCATGTTTGAGCCTAATATACTCAATTTTCATACATGTAACATTACTGACAATCATTTCCCAAAGCATACTACTGGAACGGTGAATTAAAAATGCTTTTCCTATCTTCCAGACCGTCGTTGGTTTCAGTTCATTCTGCTATTAAAATCAACTTGTTGATACTTGAAACATTCTTGGGACAGGTAATCCATCATTGCGAACAAGACATGTATTCAGTTTTTTTCGAAGTTACATAATTTTAAGCTTTGTTTTCATTTTAAGCTTTTTTAAACTTTTTAATTTTTAGCTTTTAAAGCACGGAGTGATCTGAAAATGCTTCCTGTTGACAGTTCCTCAAAAAAAAAATTTCCAGACTGCCATTGGTTTCAGTTCATTCTGATACGCTATTAAAGCTAGTGGTGCATTCAAGTGCTGTAGTGAAGAACTGTCAACAGGAAGCATTTTCAGATCACTCCACGCTTTTTATTTACTTAAAAGGTAAAATTATGTAACTTTGAAAAAAACCTAAATACACGTCTTGTTGGTGATGATGGATTACTATCCCAAGAACATTTCAAGTATCAACAAGTTGATTTTAATAGCGTACCAGAATGAACTGAAAACAATGACAGTCTGGAAGGTAGGAAAAACATTTTTAATTCACCGTTCCAGTAGTATGCTTTGGGAAATGATTGTCAGTAACGTTACATGTATGAAAATAGAATGTATTAGGCTCAAACATGCAAAATGGCTGGTATGTCTTTTAACTGGACTGGATCTATACGAACCAAAAATGACCGACTCAGCTTGACTGGCGCCGTCCCTTTTCTGTTCAGGATCTATAAAATGCAAGCTTGGCCCAGTTCCAGCACCCTTTGAACTTGTTATCGGAGACAATTCTGTCTGAGCTGTTTTGTCACCCCAACATGCTTTCTAATTGCTCTAAATTAATCAAACCAGATCCGATGCATTAAAAACGGGCCTTAATATGCTCCACAAGCAACTAAAATATCAAATCTTATCAAACACAGTAACTGAGGCAAGGAGAATTACACAATCATGACATCATCAGATCGAGACTTGTGTTTGTGATAGAGATCAGCAGAACTCATCAATGGTTCCCCAGGTTCCACATCACCATGGAAACGGTGATCAATTATGTATGCGGCAGTGTGGGTGGATATGTTATTGACACTGCGGTGTGACATGGCAGGAACAAGCCTGCGGCGTGGATCAGAGCTCACACACCAACACGTCATCACACTCAAAAATTCCCACACGCTGGAATACACACACACAAAATGATAAAACACAACATAAAACATAAAATGGAAACTTGTTAAAATGTTCACCTGGGTTCAAAGTAGATATTTATAAAATCCCACGTTAGAATTAGGGTTTAGTTCTAATAGAAATACCATATGTTGTGTCAAAGCCGATTATTTTTTGCATATTTAATCTTGTCATAACAAGAGAATTCAGAGAAGTTATTACATAGTTTTCTTTTCCGTGCAAAGAGATGAGTCAGTCTCTGGAGTTTTGGTGGCAGACGAGAGTAAAGCATCAGGCCTGACAGACTGTCTGGGTCAAAAGCTCATCGACTGTCCTCTAAATCCTGTGGCCGCCAACTATGGGTGAGGGGCTAAAAATGTGTCCTCTGCCTTTTTCTGTTGAGTAAATGGTTTCATTGCAGAATGAAATATTTCCAATGCAGAAACTATGAAATGTGCCTTTAAAAAAATGACTGAGAAAAAAAACAAATAACAATTTTTTAAATGAAAGATGTAACCACAAACTTAGGTATGAATCATTAACCCCATCAAGTCTATACATGTTTTAATGAGCCTTGTTTCACTTTGTCCACGTAAACTCAGCCTATGTCCTATATAATGTAGCAGGTCGACTCTTTTTAACTCATTATCACAGATTATCCACAAACAAAATACACAGACGGTCAACAAATAACATCCACGTCACATGTTATGTTTGATTCCCTCAGAACCCCACTTCCCATCCTTCCACTCACCCAATGATGCATGAATTGTATGAATTCCCCTATACAATTATATTTTTACACATTTTAGACAATTTGGGACACTTTGACCACATAACTGCTGAAAGATACATGAAGATAGTTTATTTAATGACTAGGATGTCCTCCATCCTTCCATTATCATCTGCCTTCATCCTAATAATACTGAGCCTTAGCCTAAATATGACCCCACTCCCGCTTCAGCCCCCACCCTTGCCGTATGTCCATATGAAGTGGGTCAGCCTGAGAAACAACAGTAAAACTGTTTTTCTGACTCACTTTTTATTGCTGATTGATTTCCTTCATTTCAAAGTGGTGTCGACACGTGATTTCTGAGTGTGTATAATAAGTGTAACACAATATGCTGAAAGAAAAATAATACAACACAGGCAACTTTTCCTTTTACCCCCACCCAACCAAAACCACACCCCCACCCTTCCACTCTGAGAAACAATAGGCCGCTGAAGCCGCGNACCCAACCAAAACCACACCCCCACCCTTCCACTCTGAGAAACAATAGGCCGCTGAAGCCGCGATGTTCTCTGCCCTCTCTGTTTGTCCTCTCAGTTATGTAAAACATTATAGATCATTTCCCAATGTCAAAACAAAAGCTACAAAACACTTTAAAATGCTTTCCATCCATCTGTGACATCATCTGGTGAAATATAAAAGAGAAAATGAATGCCTTTTGGGTTGTATCCCATGTACTAATGTCCATGACAAGTTTATTAGTCCTGCAACTATTCTGCAATTTGTGCCTTAGATAATTTGATAAATTTAAGGGGGAACACATTATGTTTCAGAAGTTTCTAATATAGCAGGGATAGTTTGCGCCAAATTGTCAAAATTGCAAAACTCACAGCTATAAAAACGCATCCAATAAGTCCCAACCAGCCCTGACAGCTTCATTTTTAATTTTTCTTTTGCTTCCTTAACATGCTTACATCATCATAAAATGCACAAAACCATGAAGTACATGGCTAGCCAGTGAATATTTCACCAATATCTGCAATGCTGCAGCTGGCCAATCCAAACAGAGCAGGCTTTTTGGAAGGAAGGGGCTTAAAGAGGCAGTAACTAAGTGACCTGCTTTCACTCAGTGTGCACAACAGTGCACCAGCAAAGAGGGTAGAAGTGGATAACTGTGTTTTTTTGCACATTAGAGCACTGCAGAGGTTTTAAAGTAGACGCCCAACTGAAAATAAGAACGTGGGAATCTGTATAATATTGTACATCCCCTTTAACCCTTAAATGCATAGGTCAGTCTTTAGCGACCTGGGAACATGTTACACACCTCTAATTCATTCATTTTTTCCCAATTAAGCCCTCAACCTCCTGGTATTCCTCAAACTCTTTGTTTTTAACAGTTTTATGGTTTCAAGTTGTCAAAACTGATGAAAATAATTGTTTTTCTAATGTTTTTTGCTAAAAAATTGTATAGGGTCGCTACAGACCCGAGGTATGTAAGAGTTTCACCTTTGTTTTCTTTTTTCCTGGTATACAGGCAGCAGGTAATAGTTGTGTTTCCAACTTTGGTTTCTAGGTGGCGCTGTAGTATCCTGATATGATGAACAGTGAAACTAAGAGGAAGAAGGCTGTTTCTGCAGAAAGCTAGCAGCATAGCTTTCTGCTGTAAGCTATGCTGCTAGCTTACTGCTACAGAAAGACGTTGCAGTGCCGTGTCAGAGCTTCATGCAGAACAGCATCGCTGTGATGCACCAGCTATGATGCACCAGCTATGATGATGAGATCTATAAGTCATCGTAAAAATATAATATGGCAATTTTTTTTTTTTTTTTTTTTTTTTTGTGGGTTTGTTATCATTCATACAATGTTCTGAAAAGTTTACAAGCAAAAATATTTCACTTTGTAGCTTCATTTGTGTTGCGCAAGTTATGGGTCTCTAACAACCCGACGTATGTACGAATGGATGGAAAACGACTCATGCATTTAAGGGTTATGGGTTAAGGGTTAAGGGTTATTTAAGGGTTAATATGTCACATACAATAATCTGAGCAATTAAGCATGAGAGAAACATATGCTTTGCTTAATTGTTTAAAAGCAAGTAAAAACAGTAAGATACTATTTATAGTAAAAAAAAAAAAAAAATTTTTTTTTAATAAGGCCTTAAAACTGTTGTCTTTTACTATTTCAGTGACAATATCTTCATCTTCACACATCCTGCACAGCCAGCAAGCCATGAAATTGACTTGTAAATCAGATGAAGGACTTGAAAGATTTTACAAGCTGCAACAACTTCTTATTTTATTACCTTTCAGGTAATCCTAGTCACCTCTTCTCACTAACCTAACATACCAACACTTTTAACAGTGGAGGGAATGATCTACCAGGGACAAAAAGATCATTTTGTGTCTGGGTTCTCATCACGTACCAACGGATCAACCTCTGTGTATTTCTTTACCACCGACGTTCATCTCTGCAGACTCTCCAAGGACTCGAGATTAACAAGGAGGGAGTCTGAGCTGGAGAGGTTTCAGTGACAGCTCTCTCTATCTTTGTCTTTCTCTCTCTCTCTCTCTCTCTCTCTTTCTTTCTCCCTCTCTACTCAGCCCAGGAGTCTCACAAAACTCAGAAGGGCCCCCAGTTGGAACCAGGATTGCTGCTTGGAGCCGAACCACACACATGTATTTGGACACACACACACGCACACATACACACAGATGGACAGACAGGAACACACTCCTGTTGAAGCTAGTATATAAAACATCTCATTGCAAGCTTTTCTATATGGGGGATAATCCTCTAGTGTGTCCGGCTGGCGAGGACATACATTTTGGACAGCTGGAGGATGAATTGCTCAAAGAAAAAAACAAAGAGAAGAGACAAGAGTGAATTTGCTGTGATTTGGTACCAGAACACAGGAAACACACACACACACACACAGATTTCAGACAAACACAGCAGGACTTAAAGCTGCTTGGCTCTGAGAAGCGTTCACGCTCTGCCTAGTCTAAAAAAATCAATTACACATGTGGAACATTTGTAGTGGAATCCCACCAATAATCCACTTTACAAATTTGGGATATAGGATTTCAGCTGGGAGATCCTTTTTACATCGCTGTCATCTGCCTTCTCAGTGATTATCAATGGTATCCAGAGGTATCATCTGATACATCCAAATCATTGTAAGTGTGCAATCTGAAGAAAACATGAAAGTGTTTTGAAAGACATTTTAGCCTTTTCTAGAGCTATTCCATCATGATGTTTTTAATACACGTCTGCACCAACATATATGACAGGGACAAATTTGTTGCAGGTGACATGTTGATTCACACCGTAACAACCTCCAACAGCAACAATATCACGTATCAGAATACTTAGTTGCATTAAGAGGTGTAAAAAATAAAGGAAATAGGAACAGTTTGCAAGAAACTTTAATTTCACCTTTTGTGTATGTACTATAGAAGTAAAAGCAGAAGAAGAAGAAGAAGAAGAAGAACTTAAAGGACCATACTTCCCATTTTGCAGGTTTGAGCCTAATATTTTTATCATGCACCACCTTAAAAATCCATGTTTCTCCTGCTAATTGTTACTCAGCCTTATGAAGTTACGGTCGTTTAAATTTTTCCATAAACACAGGTCTTCTTTTGGGACTATATTCCCCAGTGGAGACATACATTCACTCCACACTTTTTACTGTGGAAACGCTAAAGCTAAAATTACAAAACTTCAAAAAAACCTGAATATACGTCTTGTTAGTGATGATAGATTACCTATCCCAAGAACGTTTCAAGTATCAGCAAGTTGATTTTAATAGAAACCAATGGCGGTCTGGAAGGTAGGAAAAACATTTTTAATTCACCATTCCAGTAGTATGCTTTGGGAAATGATTGTCAGTAACGTTACATGTGTGAATATTAAATATATTAGGCTCAAACATGCAAAATGATGGTATGGTCCTTTAAGTTTTAGGTATTTACAAAACAGAAACAAACAGACTCAGCTGTAGTACATATGCAGTGGAATGTACACGATCTTGTGTGTGTGTACATGTGCAGCGATGCACGAACATTAATGGTTATGTTGTATGTACACATGCATGTGTGTGAGTGTGTCTGTGTTTGCACGGTTGTGTATGTGTGTGTGTGTGCTCTGCTACACAGAAAGGCCGTTCTCAGGCCCTTGTCCCACCTCATTCCTCTACATGTCCACATGTGTTTTATTAGCAGGCAGGCCTGTTGGACTGTAAATTCCAAAGGCAGCCTGGCCTGAGGAAACGTGTCGCCGGAGGCTGAGAAAGATCATAGAAAAAAAAAATGACAGGCATGGGAGGAATCACCTCTTTCTTGTCCTCTCTCTCCTTTTCTGTGCCTCTTTTTGCATTTTGTCTAATTGCATTTCTTCCTGTGTGTGAAATGAACGCTCCCTCCCTCTCTTCTTCCCTCCATTCCCCCCTCTCCTCCTCACTTTGTTTCTCTTGTTTCTCTCTCTCTCTCTCTCTTCTACCCTCCATTCTCTCTCTCTCTCTCCTCCTCGCTTCATTTCTGAGCGTCACATCATGTTCTTGCTCTGCAACTCCAAAACCGCAGCATTCCCACAACAGCAAACACTTATGAGACAAGAGCTGTGACTTAAACAATGGTTTCCGTTTGCCCCGAGACAAAATAACTCAACCCCCTCCCCCCCACAACACACAAACACAGACACACTACACACACTCCCACACACACACACTTAGACTNCCTCCCCCCCACAACACACAAACACAGACACACTACACACACTCCCACACACACACACTTAGACTCACACAAAGGCCACTACCTATCATTAAAATTTATGTTAGCTTGCTAATTTTCCAGTCTCTTTCCTCTCCATCAACATGACAATCACAATTAGAGCGTGACACGGCAGGTCGTGACCTGTACCCCNCCCCCTTCCCTTCCCAAACCCTGACACCCTCCTCCAGCGATTGGCTTATGGGGATTCTCAATTCCCCTGTATCAGAGGAGAGAAGAGGGGAAAAGTGCAAGTGTGAGTTTTAATTAGACATGACTTCAATGTCATTTGAAAAACCTAAAATAAAAATAATAATGGCTTTTTTTTTTTTTTTAAAGATAATATGTAACTTTAATGGGGTAGTTTGAGGGTAATTTTTTCTGGTTTTACTCCTTTACCAATATCAATATCAGACAAACTCATGGATTAATTATTGGATTTCAATTGAATCAAGAAGCAGCTGATAGGCTTTGCAATGCAACTTTAAGCAGGGCCACTCCTAGGATTTTGGGGTTTCTAAGCAGATTTTAAAATTGGGGCCCCCGACCCAGTCACAAAGAATGTATAAAAGACCAGTTTGTCTTATACCACTGTATTTTAAAGCAAATAGAACAGATATTCTGGGTAATAAATTCTCTAAACACACCACACATGCAGTAAATGAAAAAATACAAACAAATAAATATATTTGAAATAACATTACAGAAAATCCAGAAACAGAGATTGATAAGTTAAATATTTTTAGAGGGTTTTTCCAGGACCATCAAATTCTATTTTTGGATTACTAAATCAAAAACAAACTAAGATTCGGATTAATTCACCAAAATTCAAAGTATTCCTTTCTTTAATGTGTTACTTTAAAGGACCATCCATTTTGCATGTTTGAGCCTAATATATCCAATTTTCATACAGGTAATGTTACTGACAATTATTTCCCAAAGCATACTACTGGAATGGTAAATTTTTATTTCCTACCTTCCAGACCTCCATTGGTTTCAGTTCATCCTGGTACGCTATTAAAATTAACTTGTTGATACTTGAAACATTCTTGGGATAGGTAATCCATCATCACNTGGTACGCTATTAAAATTAACTTGTTGATACTTGAAACATTCTTGGGATAGGTAATCCATCATCACGACATGACATATATTCAGATTTGCCGTGCGACCTGAAAATGCTTCCTAATGGTGCATTCAAGTGCTGTAATGAACAACTGACAACAGGAAGTAATGATAATGAAGTAATGTTACATGTATGAAAATTGAATATATTAGGCTCAAACATGCAAAATGGCTGGTATGGTCCTTTAAGATTTAGTTTGGTATTAAAATGAGTTATGATAAAGCTCAGTCTTATTTATAATTTGTACATCTTTACTTGAATATTAAATAACAATAATTATATAAGAGGATAAGAAACTACAATGCCTCACCCCAACAAAAAAAAAAACAAATAAAAAAAGGATTAGAATGATAAAAAAATGGCAGGAAAAATAAACAGACTCGTCATCCATATTTCAGACTACATCATAAAACATATTGCTATCTAGGGACTTAGTGGGAATTGTGCCTCTTTTTTTCCACTCCAGCGCTGATGAAATTAAGCTCAATCATGTCACCGTACTGAATGTAATCTTTTTTTTTTTTTAACGGATCTCAGATACACAGGAGTTGATAGGAACACAGCAGAGACTGAAGAGGTAAAAACTTTTCTTTTAGACTTTATGAGTGGTGACGCCATTGTGCTGTGCAGTTTAATTACCTCTCCACCAGCAGGTCTGGTTCCCATTATGCCTGCTAACAGCCAGTTCCCTCTGCTCGCCTCTCCTCCCCGCTGCCTTGTCCTCAGTTGGCATCTTTCACTGCAAAAAAAGTACAAAAAACACCCGTCAACAAGTCACTTGCTGTCGACTTCAGACTTACTGTCCTACTTTTTGCTACAGCGGTAGAAAACGTTTGCCGCTGTGGTGAAACAATTTCACTTCTTTTGGGTTAAGTTGGTTTCAAGAATTTTTCTAGTGGTACAAGCTGTAGGCACACATGGTCAAATATATAAAATATATCTGACCACATCCAGCAGCTCAAAAGCTACAGGGGTAATTCATAGAATCACACACTAACTAGACAGAGCGATGTGTTAACATTAGCATGCCGGTATGCCATTACCAATGTGTTGTTTTTAGCGGTATCCCAGGTAAAAGCTAATGAAAATCGGAATGTTAATGACAGCAACATTTTTAAGACCCACCCTTTAAACTGCTTCCTCTGGTGTCAAAGCTAAGCGGACATGTCAAATCGGCAAAGAAACCTGAATCCTCTGCTGCACAGCACTGCCTTTTAAAAGACCATTTATGTGATTTTGCATGTTTAGGCCCAATATATACAATCTGCATACACTTTATGTTACAGACAAGCATTTCCTAAAAGATACTGCTAGAGCGGTAAATATTCAAATTGTTGTTCCTACTTTCCACGTTGTTGTAGGTTTCAGTTCATTACAGTATGCTATTAAAATCAACTTTTAGAGACTTGAAATCGCTTGAGATAAGTAATCCATCACAGCAAACATCACGTTTATTCAATTTTTTGTGGACTTTATTTAACTGGTCCAACATGAAGCTGCACAGAAGAAAATGTCCGTCTCCATCAGGAAATACAGTCCCAAGAGTAGACAGCGTTTACAGAGATATTAAAAATGACCATACCTTCTACATTTGGACATCTGTGTTAGCAGATGCAACAGGTGGGTGTATCACCATTGATTTTAAAAGATTGGGGATTTTGGCAAAATAACAGGAAAACATGAAACACGAAAAGGCAATATTTATCGGGCTTAGACATTCAAAATCACCAGCATGTCCTTTAAGAGAGGAGGAAAAGCAGATTAACTCCCAACTGAAATGCTGCAACTGTACATCAAACAAAAAAAGATCTGGGAAAATACTGCAGAAACCATCAACATGCTATCAGAAGTAACGAGAATGCTTTTAGAGTGTCAAAAATGGTGAACACAAAAAAAGGGGTTGTGAAGGAGAAGGAATCCAGACACTACCAGGAGTCCCAGCCTACAGGGGGGCAGGATCTGTGAGATGCAGCAGAAGAGGCTATTTTGAGCACAAAGCGTGAAGGTTAAACCTGCAGATTGAGAACGGTAATATAATGATTGAGAACGTATTCTTTTGCTTCTCCTGCATTTCTTTTCTCTCTTAGCTTCAAAGGCAGGATGTGGACGCCGTCATCCCACAGCACCAAGGAGTAAAATCACGCCAAGGGGAATTAACACAAGCCTTCACTGGCAAGAGAGGATGTGGTCGCAACATTATATGAATGACGTATGCACTGACGTTTGCAGGAACTCTGGAAAAGGACGCTTTTGTTGTCATTGTTGTCTGGTTTGGGACAAAACATGTTTGTCTTTTTCAGCACATCAGCATATTTTGTCTCAGTATGATGATGTTGGTGATTCTAATATCTTATTTTCTTTTACCCTGTTTCAGTTTCTGATGAGTCTTTGTCTCTTTTTCTGGTCTGAAGTCAAAACTAAACTTTCGTAGTTTTCCAGTGTTGCTCAATGTCTGTTTGATATTAGGGATGTTGGAGCGACAAATGACAAATGACAAGCCAAGAAAAATAGTAGAATCCCCTCTGACAGCAAGCTGTGCACGATCTAATGCGAGCCAACACAACAGCACAGCAACGTGCTGTGTTTTGGAATTCAAAGTCATTTTTTCAACTGTGTGTTCACTGAATCCAAAAATGCTTTACTAGACAGAACTCTAATCAAAAATGGTTCACAGGAAACTCAAGTAGAAGAATTCTCTGGAGTCAAACGAAGAAGAATCTTCTAAAAACTATGTTTTATTTGTTTGTTTTTTCTATGGACTCAGTCAAATTTCACCTCAATTATTTTCCTTTTGTTTGTAAATTTAAAAATTTTTCATTTTTTAAAAACTTTTCTAGAATCAATTAGAAAATCAAGAACTATCAAGATTTAAGATTTCAAGATTTTTTCTACATTTAGATTTACTAGTGCAGTGCTCGTTGAAAATGTGCCTGTTCTGACCGGGCTGGACTTTATGGTGTGCACCGCAGCCTGTCGTATGTGCCATATGCCACCACGCCTGTAGCGTGTTCGGGCCACGCCGGACTTTGTGGTGCGTGCCGCAGCCTGCCATAATTTTGTTCTATACGTCCTTGTGAGGTAGTTTTGTTTGCAGTGGCTGTTGAAAGTGTACCTGTTCAGACCGGGCCGGACTTTATGGTGTGTGCCGCAGCCTGCCATAAGTGCCTATGGAGCGGAGTATATGCTGCCATGCCGGAACGTATCCTGCCGCTGCGCCCACAGCATATCCTGCTGTGTGGACTACTTTTTATCGGCACAACTCAATTCAAGAACTGCTCATCCAAACAACTTCACACTGCACGTCCTTGGGTCCTGAGCAATAAGCCTGCTAAATATCAACTTCATACAGTGCCGGGTTCTAGAGATGTTGGTGCCACAGNAATAAGCCTGCTAAATATCAACTTCATACAGTGCCGGGTTCTAGAGATGTTGGTGCCACAGACAGACAGAGATTTCTGTCTTTATAGTTAGATGTCTGGAATTTCTCTCGTTGACTTTAACATATTTTTCTAGAATCAAGAAAACTAATTTTGAGGCATCTCAAGACTCTGACAAAAATATTTTTTCCTGTCTTGTAAAGAAATTTTTGCAGTACAGATTTTTTTAGTAGCAAATGAAAGCAAAATTCAGTGAAAAACACCAAAAGGGTTACATATGTAATGCAATTTCTCAAAGATCACAGCTGTAAACTATGGTTACAAACTCGCACATGGCAAGAGTTAGCGGCTTTGCTATTATCTACTTTAATGCAAATTAGTCTTTTCAACACCTTGTCTGTTTGCACAAACGACTCCAAATTTAATTAAAATGAAGTTTGAAGATCAGCATCTTCCCGTAGAAACACGTGAGCACGGAGGCAATGACACGCAGCCGAAGCACATTCAGCTCGATGACACAAGTCATGATGCTTCATGTCAGACAGCTAAGTTCCACATCTGCAACATGTGGACCTATCTCCAAGTCTACACCCTCTCAGCTGGGGAGATTTTCATCAAAGACACGGTATTGTTGTGTAATTGCGATATTTTTCCAAAGGTTAATAACAAGGTTAATGAACTGGAATGAAGCCGCTGGTTTGTGCTGTATGCTGAACGAAATTTGGATTAAAGCCACAGTCTTCCCCAGTTTTCCAGTTCTTCTTGTAGAGCCTGACAAAACCTGTATTTAGGTAATAGGAAAAGATGTTCACAATGAATTCTGCTCTCGTTGCCCCTTTAAGAAGTAACACCCTCCTCCTCCTCCTCCTCCTCCTCCTCCTCCCCCCCCGNCCCCCCCCGCTCTGAATGTCTCATTACCTGGGCTTTAGGGTGAAGAGGATGTGGTCTGCTTAGCCAGGATTTAGTAATGTTTTCCCCCCAACACAGCGGGCAAACTCCAGCTGTGTGCTCAGACACACAAGTTCATGTACTTCTACATGTACACACACACACACACACAAGGATGTGCTCTTACACCATGCTGTACTGTATGCACAGATACACAAAGATAACTCAGATGCACAAGTGCTCACATGATTATACTGTACATGCAAATACATACACATACCTGTCCACAACACACACACACACACACACACATTTTCTCTGACACATACACAGAAACAAAGGCACAGGAGGCCAAACACTGGATGAAGAAGACTAAAAGAGAGAGAGAGCGAGAGAGAGAGAGAGAGAGAGGAGGAGGAGGAGGAAAGANGAAGAAGACTAAAAGAGAGAGAGAGCGAGAGAGAGAGAGAGAGAGAGGAGGAGGAGGAGGAAAGAAGCATGTGCCATTTTGCCCTGACCTACATAATCTTATCACACACATAATAATAATAACCTTTATTTGTACGGCAGCTTTCATACAGAAACACAGAACAAAGTGTTTTACAAGACATGAAAAGTCCAAAAGTCACAACAAGCATAATAAAAATCAAGGAAAATAAGACTGCATAAGTATATAAAGACAACATATACCTTATTGGTTAACTCAACAATAAACATTAAATCAGAGACATAATATGTATATATATATATATATGCATACATACATGTATACATACATACACATATATATACATCCAAACATATATAACAGGCCAGAAGTTTGAGGCCACCACCAGATTTTTAAAGAAATCATCAGTACACTGTTTGTTTTACAATTTATTGCACAGAAAATGACAAAAATATATAAAATAAATGTAACTAAANTACACTGTTTGTTTTACAATTTATTGCACAGAAAATGACAAAAATATATAAAATAAATGTAACTAAATAGTTTTCAAGAAGAATCAGTCAACAAGAGCACATTATGTCGCCACTATGGCTACAGAAATAATTTTTAACGAAGGCATGTCCAGTCTTTATTAGTGTACTGGCACTCACATGAATAAAGATTATTCATTCATTCACACACACACACGTGTGTGTGTGTGTGTGTGTGTGTGTGAATGAATGAATAATCTTTATTCATGTGTCCTACCTTCATGGTCCACCCCACAGGACACAGTCACATAAAGTAATTTCACATGTCAATTTCCAAACAGTCATCAATGGTACAGTGCATTTTTTCTCATATCCCATGCTTTCCCTCTTTATATATATGTAGTACTTACGTACATAGATATACACACATACACTCACATCGCAGTACAAAGTTTGCTGTGTGTGCATTTGATTTATTAGTGTGAGTGGGCATGTATGTATGGGTTGCACTGCAGTATGGTCACAGTGGGGTCAGCCAGCAGAGTGTGGGCAGCGTGAACTATAACTCATATGTCCACATGAAGGGTGCTCCCACAACAAGGGTCAGCCTGTGGACAGAGGCATTCACACCGTGAAATGGTTGTCACAGGGTATTTCCTGGCTCATTCTCAGCCAAACGAATAGTGGCAGAAACATTCACTGCACAAAGGAGGCAAAAAGGGTAAAAGTGGAGGAGAGGAGGCCACATGAGTGTGACGTGGGAAAAAAGACACATATGATTAGTGCTTAGCCTCAACCTGCTTTGTAGCTTGTCCAGGCCTTCTTATCTGAGTCTGTGCCACATTCCAGACAAATGCCGCACTGTGTCTCCTTTCTCCATCTCTGAGATGCTGCTAATGTAGCTGTTATTTCTGTGATAGCGGGTGTCCAGCAAATACTTTTCCACTTAATTACAGGATAGCCACAGCCAGGTTAGCATAAAACAGCTGTCTGGCAGGAAAAAAAAAAAAAAAGATGCATCTGACAAAGGAGGAATTAACCCTCTGGAGTCTCAAATCAATTTAGCAAGAAAATTCTTCATTCAAAAAAAAAAAAAAATCCAATCTAAACGAACTTAGCAAAAAAAACAAAACAAAAAACCTAGAATAAATCGTAAAAATGTTCACAATATTCTACTTGATTCTATAAGATTTCTTGAAAATAAAGTCTCCAAAAATCAGCCAATACTATGTTAAAAGTGGCTTTAGACTCAAAAGGGTTAAGGAAAGAACAAAACGCAAAACAAGTTTCAATATTTAAAGTGTCCAACAGCCACAAAATGAACCCAAACACATGAATAACCATGTGAGAAGCTGCTTTTTTCCACATGATGTCACCTCATCGCCATCAACTCCCTATCTATGAATTATTGGTAGCAATTTGTAAGAGGGATGAGAGGAGATGCCAGATTTTTTTAAAAAGGTCACACATACCTAATGCAAACTTTTGTGGCAGGAAAGTGGATCTAAATGGGAATTATGGCCTTCATGCCAGATCATGATTACATCCGAAGCTCATCGCTCATTCTCCAGGAGTCGAAATGTAGCCGTGGGCAGAAGCAGCCTGACTCTGGAGTCATCAAAATAATTACCTGAGTGATAAATGTTTGGTTTTAGTGAAAGAAGAAATGGTTAATGAATAAATTAATGTCAAAGAGAGAAACAGAGAGAAATCTGAGAGTCTGACTGGTTTCTAATGGACTAGGATGGATCCTAATAAGTCTATATTTATCAGCAGGTAGGGCAGATATTATCTCTCTGGCAGACATTTTTCTCACCACGCCAACAGCAAATCACTCAGAGTCTCTGAGGAGGCTGTGTCTCGGCAAACCTGCGTAAATGTGGCTACGGAAAACACAAATTTCTGAATAAACTGGTTCTGAGGTACTGAGTACTCCTTGAAAACCTGTAATTATAAAGGTGTGCTGAATTTTATATCTTTTATATTTTGGCAATATCATCATCGATACAGGAAAAACGGCTTCCATCATTCCATGATGATGATGATGATTTCAAAGTATTGTCAGTGAGATGTTCTTTTGGAGACTGAAGTTGCAAAAAAAAAAAGAAAAAAAAAACTGAATTGTTGAACAGTGTCATTGTGAAAGTGTTCCTGAAACAAAATCACACTAACAGGGAAACTAGCTTACAAATCACTTGGCTGTGTGTGTGTGAGTGATCATCAAAAAACTTCAGTTTGTACTTGATTTTTTTTTTTTTGAGATGACAAACTTGTCAATGCTCCACACATTGGCTGAGCGTGCCTGGTCGCTCATCAAAAGGAAATGAATGGTGACTTGCTGATGGTGATGCATGTGGTGTGAACATGGAGTTTGGCGTTGCGTCGGGTTTTTTTTAATCAGCCCGATTCAGTCCAAGTTTTCTAAGGAAGCAAAAATTCCAGAAAAACCTCAGCATCACAGGAAAACTGGAAGAAACCTGGGGAGAGAAACATCCCCTTGGCTCTCCTTCTGCTGGAAATCATCTGTTTGAACAGCATGGTTCTTGCTGTAAAAGGATCCCTGAACGTCACGCAAATATGATACTGTGTGACATAATTTTAGATATGTCTTGAGCTAAATCGCTAAGTTAGCACTGTCAAGAATGAGTAAGACTGCTTTACTTTCCACTGAAAAAAAAAAAAAGCAGAAAAAGCTACGTATCGTAGAATAACAGGGCCACTTCACACCAGAAGATTCTGGCACCAAACCAATTCTCCGTGTAACACATACATGGAAAAGGACACAGTTGGATGACCAACATGCATGTGTTTTTTCAAGAATCACGACTTGTGGGCGAACGTTGTGAAAATGCTTTTCATGCAGGTCTCAGGCCTCCTGCTGATTTTCTGAGTAAGTGTGGAAAGCCTCATTGCAAAATACTTTGGAGAGCAATATTTCTTCTTTTCAGTCAGCCCAGAAAGCTTCGAACTTCTGCCCAGGAATTTTTAGGTTGTGTGCAACAATGAAATAAAAAAAAAAAAAACAAAGAGGGTGTGAGAAACAAAGAGAGAATGAGAAAGAGAGAGGATAAAGATGGAATAATAAAAAAGAAACTTAAAAACCAATGTGAGAGAGAGAATTTCAAATGAAGTGGAAAATGCTGGAAATAAGATATAAAGTTAACTTTTTATAGCCTTGATTTAAGAGGTGGTTATCCTTCCAGTTGGAGGACGATGTGGATTTTATAAGACAACGCCGTAAAAGTTAACTGAATATCTGAGAGCATTTTAACCAGCAATATGTAGAGTTCTATTGCAGGGTGCTGTGGATGACGATGGCCGTGGAGGACTTTTTTTGTCATGTCATGACTTTCAAAATTGCCAGATCGGTGTAATGTTACACGACTTTCGCTCTTGTAATTGGTGAACTTTTTACCCAACAAATCTGTCGGGTCTCCAATCGACATTTAGACAACAAAGTACATGCAAGAAGTGACACAAGAAGTGATGTTTACCACATGTGAAAGAGGAATTCCTTCTTCCAAAAAATGGATGTCTTTCAAATGTTAGCGATCCAAGATGTTTGCGCGCAATCTGCACCATCAGCTTTGGAATTAGCTTACCCGAGTAGCCGTGCACAACTGCTGGCATCTACGCAATCTCTGTTTGGCCCAGATAACGATGCGATTTGTACTGTGCTTATGAGCTTCTCCATTGTTTTGTCGCTTCTCCCCTGTTGCACATTTCAAAGGTCAAAGTTTAATGTGGTTGAACTTTGAGTGCGGCAGCAAAGTGGAGAATCCAAACGGGTCAAACCAGCACAAATTTACAGCTGCAGCATTCGGAGACACAGCTACAATCAGCCGCAAAGCAAAACCTTTTCTGAAAACCGGATTTTGCTCATTTGTCCAAACACGGCTCCACTGTAATGACACCAAGGCCCATAATGCTCCTATATATATATATATACATATATATATACACACTACTGTATTTATATATATATATATGTGTGTGTGTGTGTATATATATATTCAGAGGTGGGTAGTAACACATTCCATTTCCTCTGTTACATTTAATTAAGTAAATGTTTTCAACTTGTTTCACAAAATTGTACTTTACTGAGTAGTTTTATTTCAGGATACTTTTAACTCATACTTGAGTATATTTATGAAGAAAAAATATACTTTTACTCCGTTACATTTGGTCACACTCTTTGAGTTACTTTTGATTTCACCATTTGAATTCGGCAAGTTCAGTGTTTCTCTCATTGTCAGACACTACACTGTCTGCTTCAGCTCTGAAGTAGCCACACCCCCACCCTCTGTTTCCATGGTTTCTCAGAGCAGAACAGTCATGACGGAATCAACAGTGGGAGGTTTAGAAGACGCACATCCCCGGCCACACATTCAAACGCTGATTTCTTTTCAGACTACCAAAACCAGCAGCTACATAATGCGTTGTTTTTGTCTCACTAATGTGACATTTCAGCTTCTAAGAATCAACATGGAACTTGAGGAAACATGTGGCAGTAAGCTGCAATGTTAGCTACTTAGCTAGTTGCTGCTGCTAATGCTAACTCAAGTTTTCCTGTTCTATTTGAGTAAATTCATGAAGCTAACCTAGCTAATTGTCTTAACTAGCTGCTGCTACTAATGCTAACTCAAGTTTTCCTGTTCTATTCTGAGTAAATTCATGAAGCTAACCTAGCTAACTGTCTTAACTAGCTGCTGCTGCTAATGCTAACTCAAGTTTTCCTGTTCTATTCTGAGTAAATTCATGAATCTAACCTAGCTAACTGTCTTGGGACCAGAATTGTCATGATTTGTTAAGTGGTAAATATTTGAATTTATTACTGTCTACTCTTTCTTTATATGATATAATTTGGATTGTATTAGAAGCTACATATGGCTACTTTGCATTTTTTTCCTCAAAGGAGCACTTTATAGCTTGTTGATTATTCAAAAGAATAAGCTTGATCAAAGTTACTCACTACTCAAANGAGCACTTTATAGCTTGTTGATTATTCAAAAGAATAAGCTTGATCAAAGTTACTCACTACTCAAATAATCTTTTTAATAGACACTTTCTTACTACCAAGTAATTATTTTGGTGACTACTCTTACTTATACTTGAGTCACTATTGTCATACAGTAACAATTTTTTTTAACTTGAGTACAGTTTCTGGCTACTCTACCTATATCTGTATATATTTACATATATTTTTTATATACATATGTTCTTGACAGGATGGACACATTGGCTGTTGCAGGGATCAACCCCATGTAGTTTAAATACCAGGCAGTACCCTCTCTCACTTACTTGTCCCCCATGTTCGGCCATGTTTTCTCTCTCTCTCCCTCCCTCCCTCCCCTAGTCTGCGTGATCGTCTGGTATGGCAGGAATGTCACACATTGCGGGCGCAGACGCGGCGGCCGTCAGGGGAACCACACACACTCTCAAATTTACGCTCAGGGTGACAAGAGGATTATTGAGCATTGAGGTACAGGGACAGGAGAGTCACGCATGCACACACACACACACACACACACGCTCACTAAGTTTGGAATATGAAACAGGAGAAAACAGCTCTTTGAGAAACTTTACAGTGTCTTGAGTTTCTTATTTGTTCCATTCTGTAATAAAAATCTGCTTCATGCACCATAAGTCTATCCACTTTTCCCCTGCAGGAAACAAATAATTACCAGCACTGGTGGTTTGGATGTTGCACATGACCCATCACACAATACAGGGACACACACACACACACACACACACACACACACAGATCAGCCAGTCCCTCCAACTAGACACTTAGCCAGCTCAGTATTACACCCCAGGCACACGCCCCTGCAGTTATGGAACAATTGAAGTATCTCATAGGTCAGCAGATTGGGGTCAAAGGTCAGACTGTGTACCTATGAGAGCAGGAGTCATTGTTTTCACTACATCTGCTGCTATAATGGCATGGAAATGAGGGTCTCAGTTCATGGGGGGTTTATATATATATATATACGTATATATATACATATACATGTATATATACATATATATATACACACATATACATATATATATATATATAGAGAGAGAGAGAGAGAGAGAGAGAGAGAGAGATACATATCACATACATTCATACAAACACATACATGCATGCACACACACATTTGGGCCTCTTTTGGGAAGATCCCTCCAGTCTAGAGAAGAAAATGAGGGTTTGATAGGGAGAAACTTGGAAAGTAGAGAAAATAATGGAAAGCCCGGGGGGGGGAAGGGGGAGAGAGAGAGACTGAAATAGCCTCTGGACATTCCGCTAACATTTATCATGGCAGCAACACATGATTCACCACACATCACCAAGAATCTCTCCCACTCCAAGCAAAACCCCAGCAGCTGCCCGGCAAGGACGAGGACAGACAGACGAGCCAGAAGCTGCCGTGTGAAACAGCGAGACAGGCGGGCTTCCAGACAGAAAGAGGCTTAAACGTGAAGGCAGGGGTTAACAACTGCACTGACAAGCTGACTGACAGAGAGAGAGGTCAGGCTAGCAGACAGCAACACACAACAGTTTCCCCTGACAATGGCGTGTGGACTGATGGGATGACAGGCGAAGAGGGTGCAAAAGGTGACAAAGTACAGCATTTAAAATGATCGGTATTTTTGTCTTTGGTCAAAAGTGGAAGTTTCTCAAAAAAAATCATACTTTTTGTATTGACAAATATATATAAATATATATATATACACACACACAAATAAAAAGAAAGACATACAAAAGGTCTGAAACAAGGTCCGATGCGATATGCAGTCAATTATGAATTATGAATAGCTAATTAACCTGAAGGGAACTTGTTACACAAGCCTGTTCTAATAATATGCTGGCCAAAAGAGAAAGAAACCAATATAATAATAGCAGGACTTATTTGCTTTATTAATCAGATTCAGACCAAATTACCAGTATTGATAGTCTATCAGGGATAAATATGCTTGATTGTTTGTTTATGGATCCCCATTAGCTTCTGCAATGCAGTTGCTAGTCTTCCTGGGGTCCATCAATATACATAAATACATACGCGCATAAGAAAACATTAAATCTAACAGATATAAAATATACAAATTAAACAGGCAATACGTAACTTTTAAAAATAGTTAAATAGGGCGTTGCATAGACAATAAATGCATAAAACCTCAATTAAAATAATATACAAAATACAAGATAGCCGCCATTAGTGGATTTCCTTCAGGAAGTGTTTTGCTTGTATTTTGAAACTTTTCTTCTTTTTAATGTGCTTAATATAAATGGCGATGAGGCTCTGTACAGAGCCGTGTCTCTCAGGTAGTTTGTGTTTGGGAAGAGAGAGATGGCCATACTTTGCATTTCTTGTTAGATAATTGTGTTTGTGATTTGACTATTCAGGTTGATTTTTTGTAAAATTCTGGTTTTCCGGATAAGATGGCTTTTCTAATGAAAAGAATAGTACTTACTTTGTCTTAGTACTATTCAAGGTGAGTTAGTACTAATGACGAATGATTGTACGTTTACATGCATGCAATATTCTGGCAATAATCTTTGTGTGTTCTCCTTTTAAAGCAATAATGCGAGTAAGACGCGGTCACAATGACCAGGATTCTGTGGCTTGGAGTACGATTACTCTGATTTATGCCAATTTCAGTCTAATTATGGTAATTATGGTGTTTACATGATGTACGAAAAAAAGTGATTTATAGTCTTAATCAGGATATAACCAAAGTTTTAACGTGCATGTAAATGTACTGATTTATAGTGGTGTGTTATGATATTAGAAAATACCACCCCCCCCCCCAAAAAAAAAAAAAAAATTAAGAAATTGTTTCAAAAATTCCTGGATCCATCCCTGTAGCTGGATTTAATCCAATCAAAATCCAAAGCTTAACTGGGTCATGCCCCTCCCTTCCACCAAGTTTTGTCAAAATTGGTTTGGAACGTTTTGCTAGCAGAACAGAAACGGGTGAAACATAACTTCCTTGGCAGAGAATTAATAATTGATCCAGTCTACCACTGGCTTTATGGATCATGTAGAAAACATGTCTTAAATGCCTCAACCTGTTACTCAAAAGGGAAAAATGTTTTTTATAATTAAAATTACTAAATTAGCAGTGTCCTCGAACGTTGCAAACACAACACTTCACTTTTGCCTGCCAGTTTTCACATTAGGCTCACTAATCCATTGCAGCATTGTGTTCTGCAGATAAACATTTACACTGTAAGAGTCTCTCTGATCTCAGCTAAAGTTACTTACAGCTTCATTTCCCACGTCACCGACTTTGCAGCCAGTAAGCTACAGTCGAATAAGCGCATAGAAATAGCGATCTGACTCTTCATCGCCATTATTCTTCACTAAATGAAGTCAAAAATGGCAGCGAAGCTCAACTGTGTCATACAGCAGACAGAAGAAAGGAAAGAAAGGAAGAGAGAAGCAAAATGAGTCCGTTAAGCCTCAGTAAAGCCACAGTCAACACAGTCATGTTGAAATGATCAGATAGACCTCTCAGCAGTCATCTTATCAATCAGGGATGGAAGACAGCAGTGTGTGTGTGTGTGTGTGTGTGTGTGTGTGTGTGTCGGGGGGGTACATGAGATTTGATCTGCAAAGAGATGTTTGTCTTAACTCTTAGTACAAAGAAATGCTAACAAATGCTGTGGTTCGAGTCCAAGCTGAGTGTACACAGAGACTGAGGCTCAAGACACACAAACACACATACACGCACACACAAAAAAATGCACACATGCACATGCAATCACACTGAGTAATTGTTCTCTGTAGGTCTACAAATCTGATAAAGATCTCGCAGATTCAGGGCACTTAGCTTTGGCAGCTGAACAGACAGAGTGATTGCATGTGTGTGTGTGTGTGTGTGTGTGTGTGTGTGTCCATCTGCGTACTTGTGTGTCTCTATCTGAAGACACTTCAGAACAGGAAGAAAAAACCCAAAGAAAGACACTAGCAGTGATCTCACTGCTGGAGCCACGCATGAAGACAAGGACGAGGCTGCTTTCTTTTCGGGTTTTACCCTGAAACTTCTTCTTCCATTAAACGTATACCTCCTCTTGCATCAACAAAAATGCACACACACACACGCTACTCGGAGGTGAATATGCGGACAGAATTTGTCATCCATCACATCTCGCCAAGTGCTCTCTACCACTTTAAGAATCGATCAATCTGACACAGCAAAAAGAGAGATATTTAATCCAGGGATTTGGGTTTTAACTCAAAATCCATGGCTTCAATTTATGGCAGTGCAGAGTCACACTTGGCCAACCTTTCCATAAGGAGGCCATTCTTCACCGAGGGAATATTTTAAGAGCGAGCGTTCTGAAATGCATACATGAATTTTGGACAAGAAAGAGCTCGCCCACCTGAAGATCATCATCTGGTATCTTGAATAAAAAAAATGCTCCACATAAGAGAAATGGAGCTAAGTTATTAAAATTTTTTGCGCTGTCCGACAGGTCCATATTTTCACATGATGAATTTTTTTGTACAAATCCCTAAATTCGAACCAATAATGTCTTGCAAATTGTAACCTTACTAATGCTACGCTTGTACCACCAGGTACAAGTAACCCAATTCTGATTTTTAGCTCAGTTTAGTTTTGTGGCAGAACAAAATCAGATATCTGTTGCGAACTTGCAATCAGCCAAAAAAAAAAAAAAAAAAAAAAAAAAAGCCATGAAATCAAACATTCTCAGATCTGTTTTTGGCCACGTGGAAATAAATCTGATACATCTGCCAATGCAACCGCCATCCTTGCCCTTCTGACTTGTACGTCATCGATTCTCTGTCTATCGATGATGTAGCGGCGTTCATTAACACACACTTCCAAGCTGAAACAAGCGCTCTAGTCCTTCATCTCCACCTTAAAATATAATTAAGTCAACACGCACTTATAAAGATGCTTTGGAAAGCAAGGGTTAGGGTTCGGCTTTTAGAATTTTGTTCACAGAGTTAGGGTTAGGGTTAGTATCCCAGTATCCCTTAGACTTTTAGAATTATTCCATTGCAGTTTCTCAGAAGCTAAATCCTTTTTTTTTTTTGTTTTTTGCACATGTAGGATAAAAACAATTTAAAGACACTGTCAAAGAATCATCAAACAAACATGAACTATAACTAACTTTATACTTTAAAGGTTAAGACTAAAAAAAATGATCTTTGGCTGTCATCTGGATTCTTCATTTGCGTAACCTCTTACAATCTCTCATCTTTTCTGAGCGCAAATACTGCCAAGTCATTGAAAATAAATCAGACTTTCCATCAACTCCAATCACTTCAAGATGCTTTGACAGTCAAGCTCATTAAAATGCGATTGCTTCTCTCTCTCAGCATTTTCCTGCATGTCTGACCCTGTCATACCTGCTGCGTAGATTGATTGTTGCTGTGTAACCTGTCATCCTGGCATCCATACTGAGTAGATGGCCTCAATGTATTCATGCTGATACCTACTGAACCTCTTCAGGTAATCATGGAGACGACTGGGAGCGTATCTATGTTCCCATGGTCTTATGTTCCCCACTTCAACAACCCTAAACCTAACCCTGAACATAGGACCCTGAGAACATAGGAATGACTTCGAGATGAGCTCCTGTCAAAGAAGAATGGAACGGGATTGTGGGAGTTTTTTCACCGCAGCGTTCCACCTTCAAACGTAGCTTTTCTGCAAAAATAAGCTGTAATTTATTCATCTCATCTGGCTAACCTTATCTGAGCTTGGCAGGAACCAATAGCACCGCTAAGCTAACGGCATGAGCGAGATTTTCTTAACTGGACAACAAGGCAAGACAAATGGGCAGTAATTACTTTAAAAGACATTGCAAATATGCGGAGGATCTTGGGTGTTTCGAGCCAAGATGCCACAGTTTATTGGGGCCTGAGCCACTGACACGATGCAGGACTGTGATTTGACCATCTGCAGATCAGACTGTCTTTATTTTCCAGCTCTCACGCAGATCCAGCGAGTCTCCGCACAGCTAAATGCACCCTGATGTTCCCCCAAAAACAGAACCATACTCCCACCCCCGCCTCCCTTGTCTCTCTCTCCCTCTCTCTATTTCTCTCTCTCTCTGTGTTGCTCGTCCCCCCCCCCCCCCCCCCCCCC